>CM077112.1:11209751-11225699 GCA_039619505.1 Cimex hemipterus | reverse complement strand
CATTGCCTTTTTTATCTCAAGTAAAAAACTTAATTAATCGAAAGATTAGTCAAGCGGACCACGAAATTTCGTAAATTTAGCACGTTAAAATGAAACATATCTTCACAAAAGCCCTCCGTGGCCATTTCATTCATTGGACATTCCGTTGCCGAGAATCAAATAGATCGCATAAAAATGTATATACATGTATATATACAAAAATAAAAACAGAATTTGAAAAATGGCAAAAAGGTGGGTTGACATTGTAAGTGGTGTCCGAGTGGATTGAGGTCAAGTGTTAGAGCAGAGGCGTATCTAGCCGAAGATCCTGGATTCGAATCCCGCTCGTGACATTGACTTTTTTCCTCCCTAAAAATTTAATTACAATTATTTTACATAAATTAAAAAGTTTGTTAAAATTGAAACATATTAATTGTTCAAGTGGACCACGAAAATTAGTGGATTTAATACTTGTTCCTAAACTTGTCCAACAAAATTAAGATGTATTTATAGAAAAACAAAATATGATAGCTTAAATTATACACAAACAGAATGGAAATAATTACAGATAACTACTATTTTCAGATCACTCTTTGTACTCCTCTCATAAAACCGGCACCTTGCCAATCAATATATCCATATGGAAATTTTCATGTAAAAGGAATTCTGCGCCATATACACCAGGAATTTCATGATCATTTTCCAATGATTCCAAATTTCCTTCTTATTTGATAAGCGTTAGAAGCTTTATTCAATCAATCAATATCAAAGTGTATCACACCCCACCTTTCGATTTGAAGTTTCTTGCTAATTGGACAAAGTACCTGCCCCAATATCATCGAGAAGAAACAGGTGTGGTTATTTAAAGAAAAAGAATGATGGGATCCGATACACCCAAACCTGGTGACATTGCTAAAAATTATTTTAAGTGTGTAGAGATAAGTTAAACGATAAAAATTGAGATATCGTGAGATGCGGTCTGGTGTGATGTAGGTTTCAGAAAAGCATTTTATTTATCGTGCCAACGTTTCGAACTTTTATGGAGATCATCTTCAGGGCTCAAAGTGTTTGTCTTCTCTGTATCGAATATTGGGCACCCTCAACACGACACGCAAGAATGTCGCAAGTATACAGAAGACAAACCCTTTGCGCCCAGAAGATGATTTCAATAAAAGTTCGAAACGTTGGCACGTCAACGAAAATATTTTTCTGAAAACTTCATCACACCAAACACAATGTTCACGCTCGTTTGTACAGGATGGACGCCTCGGCCCGCTATGATATTCAATACTGATGATTCCACTTCCCGTCCAAACACCCCTATCGAAACCATACGCCGATGACTCTGCCATCTTATTCTCTAAATACCAATCTGCCATAGCTAACCTCCTCTCCGACAACTAGTATTCTAATGAACAGTGGTTCAAAAAAAGCAAATAAACCTAGACACCACAAAATCCTAAAACTTGACTTTCACCTGCGTCCCACCTGCAGAATACGTACCCCCGCTATCTATAGCTCTATCTTGATAAATGTCGCACCTCGAATCTCTATAAAAGGATAGAACAATACCGAGGATGTCGAAACAACTATTTCAACCTTCAACAAAATATTCACGTATAATACAATATTGAAACCAATATGGATATATGGCTTAGAACTATAGGGTTCAACCAAACTTCCAATCTCCGCAGAATCCAGATCCCCTCAATTAATAATCTCTTAATCCATACTGGATCCCAGGTTTAGTTATTCGGAATCGGACAGTTCGTTTGATACGGGAACCCGTGTTTCTTTCCCCTATATTGATCAACGACATTCCAAAATTATTTCGGGATGATTTTACTTCCGGTGCCGTTCCCCCCAAAGTCCACCTCACGACTTTCCTTAACTATGGTACGAATTTGCCGATTCATCGCACCCTTCATTGTTTATTTTATTTTTCAATTTCATTTTTGATTGCAAATTGTACTTATTCTCAAAAGGCATTTTTGGTTTTGCTGGAGTCAAGTAATATTTCATTCATATCTTCTTGAAATTAAAATGATTATCTATTAGATTATCTATTATATGATTATAATGCAAATTATCTTCTTTTCTTATAATTACTTGATCGTTCGCAAACGAAAGCGTTAAGCGGATCCACCTGGAACCAGGCGGATGTAAATGTTAAAAGAAGAGGTGATAATGAACATCCTTGTCGGGGCACTGATTACTTTTAATAGAAATAATAAATAGTGAGTGAGTGGTGTGTTGTTCAATCTTTAAAAAAATGGTTCCTACAAAATTCATATTTAATTGATTTTGAACGTTGAAAATGAGCTGAATTGAAAATCAGCTCCTTATTGGAATTTCGCGCGGGGAAATAATTTGTTTTTTACTTGCTTTCCTACAATTTATTTCGACACAGGTGGTTTCAAATTCCTTCAACCTGATGATGAGCAATAAGCTTGAAATCTGGGTCGTAACAAAACGACAAACTGTGAATACGATTTATCGTTTTAAAAGATCGATTACTTTTTATCAGCTCAATCAATTTCTTCCGAATATAATTATTTCTGTTTTTTCACATATAAAACTTTATCAATCTTATTAACAATTAATTAAAGTTTTTAGTTGAGATAAAAAGTGAATGGAACGGGCTGGATTCGAACCCACGATCTTCGGCTTTTTATCTCAACTAAAATCCTTAATTAATTGTAATGTAATACTTAGTTAAACGGACCTCAAAATTATTGAATTTAACTAGCGAATCAAATTCAATTACAGGATATTTGAAAAACGGCAAAAAGGAGGGAAAATTCAAAAGGTGGGGTTGAGATGGAAAGCTAGTGTCCGAGGGGATCGAGGTCACGACGGCTAAAGTGGTAGAGTAGCGGCGCATCTAGCCGAAGATCGTCTGTTCGAATCCCGCTCGTCCCATTTACTTTTTTATCTCAACTTAAAACATTAATTAATTGCAATGCATTAATTGGTCAAGGAAACAATGAACTAGTGAATTTAGTAGCAATCATGCTCCATAAAAGGTTTTTGCTCACGCTGCAAATCGCTTTCTCATAACCAATTGACATTTCTAATTAAATTACCGATTCTTATATTTTAGCTGCAAATTATTACTGTACAATTCAACAGGCGGTTGATTATTATACGAATATACAGTTTATAAAAGGTATTCAGAAGGCTTGTACCCATTCAATTTTGCACCTATCCAACGCCCCTTTTTTTAAACAAGAAATTGCCACTGCTCTCCTCCTAGGTTCTGAATAGCCCAAATTGAATCGATATTGCTGATGATGATGGTGAATCATTGAGCAAATCCCTATATTTTCAGTAGTTTCAACTCCATCCAGATTCATTTAATTCGGTGCTTCCTACTTCGCATTATACTGTCGTCTTGGTATGGTTCAGATCTAACCTTTATTTTAACTTGTCACGTTTTGGCCCAACGTCATCATTTTGTCCACGGTACTTGATATTTGTGTGCGGTGATTAGTGACCGTTAGTCGATGATTATTCAGAAATCGTGAGATGCGAAGGCCCTGAAGATGACCTCAATAAAGTTCAAAACGTTGGTACGACAAAGAAAATGTTTTCCTTAAACCTACATCACAGCAGATCGCATCTCACGATTTCTGAATAATCAGTATTTGATATTGTTCAATCCAGGTTTTCCGTTCAATATATTCGGACGCGAATCTTGTCTACAATTCGTCAACCATGAATATTTTTCCAGATAAGAAAAGGTAGTTTTTAAATTCACTTTTAATATTGACCAATCTTAATTCGGTCTGCGTAAATAGGCAAAGATTTTATAAAATCGAATGTGTTTTTATTTATTATTTTCTTTCATAAGAATCTACTTATTATTAACATCGTGATGTGTAAATTTGAATAAATATTTGAACCCTATCGTTTTACCGTTCGTAAACCGGCATTAGATGTCGATACGAAATCCCTGCGTCCCTGCTCAATTGGTCCAGCTGAAGATGAAAGGGCTAACCAGCAGAGCGAGTTTAATGCAAATAGTCTACAAAGGCATTGAACAGCTTCCACACCGGAGAAATTATATTATTGCAAATGTTAATCAGCAATTAAATAATTAAGTCACGCTTAAATGTTTAGTCTGGCGAATGGCTAACAAAAAAAAAGGAAAATTACGTAAAAAGGGTGATTTTTAATGTAACAATAATCATATCCGAACAAACCAGCGATCAGGTTAAAAAATAGTGATTACATTAAAATATTTTTTCTAATAATGTGAAATTATAACTAGAAATTATAAAGTTTTGTTGTACTTTGTTTGTTGTTTGAAATCATAATAAAAAGGGCGTAATATTTGGTTTGGATATTTCAACATTTTCGTCTCCCTGTCTTTCCTGGTGTTTTAATTTTGGATTTGTAAAGTTTGCCTATTTTTTGTGCGTTATTATTATTAATAATAACTAAGCCTTTGTAATTGTGTTTGAAAAATCCATGCTTTTGAGGACGACTGAACCTGAAATTTGGTCGTTTAACAAACCAAGATAGGCCATGTTTTTGTTATTATCCATGTTTAATTCGAAGATGAAATACACTTTACGCGATTAACGCCAACTCAGTGATGTGAAGGAGAGAAAAATGATCGTAAACGGCTAAATTTCATATTCCTCACCACGCAGACATGAAGAAATCGGAAGAAGTTAAAAATTTTGTTCTAACGGTATACGTGTAAAATTACGGGGCAAAGAACCAACGTTTCTGTCTAGCTGCCGAGCATTGCTGGTTTAGCCTAAACATTAGAAGAACGCACCGTTTTAACATTGTGCTTCTAATTATTATTATATTAGAATTATTAAATCATTCTATTGCTATTCTAGTTTATGGGTTAAGTTATAATTATTTAGAGAATTATAGATAGGTGAGTGTGACAGAAAAGAAAACAAAATGAAAAAGTGACTAAAAAAGAAAACATAACATGAGTAAAGACAGTGTGCGTTTTGATGCTTAAAGAAGAAACATTGAGAAAGAGAAAGTAATAAAAAAGAAAAATTAAGGTTTTTAGTTGAGATGAAAAAAGTTAATGGCACGAGCGGGATTCGAACCCATGATATTCGTGCCATTTTTCAAATGTCGTGTAATCCGGTTTGGATTCTCAACGACAATTGCAATGGCGACGGCCGGCTTTAGTGAAGTGTACTTCATGAAACAATGGAAAAAGGAGGGAAAAGTCATAAGGTGGGGTTGGCATGGGAAGTTGATATCCGATTGGGTCGAGGTCAAGATAGCTCGAGTGGTAGAGCAGCGGCGTATCTAGCGGAAGATCGTGGGTTCGAATCCCGCTCGTGCCATTAACATTTTTTTTTCATTTCAACTAAAAAGCCTTAATTTTTTTTATTAGGCTCTTATTTTTGTACAAAGATAAATATATAAAACAACCATGTATATTATAAGTTTTACATTTTTTTTATACTTACCAACGGATTAGTTCGACCTGTTCATTACGTTAAAAAAAGGGTGAAGGAAAAAAGAAGATAGAGAAAGAAAGGAAGAAGGAAATAGAGAAAGGACGAAGAAAGAGAAAGAGAGATAAAGAGTGAGATTTATTACGAGAAAAAAATAAAGGAAATTTGTCTATCTGCTGGTGTGGATAAATGTGAAAAAGGTAGAAGAAAAGAAAGTAAGATGGTGATTGCTGGTATGTAAGAAAAATAAAAAGAGATCAGTTTGAAGTTTCTAGATTTCCCTAGTTAAAAATTATTATAAACTTATAACCGTTATTCCCGATTATTGTCTAATTGTGTTCATTTTTCGTATACGTGTTTACGAATACAGTCAAATACATAAAACTGAATAACTTAGAGAAATGAATCGCAATTTCCGCTCAGAACAATTTTTATGTGATTCATTAACTACTAGAAACCAGTTTGTTTTACGATCAAATCCGTGGAATCCCAGTTCCAATTTTACTCTAGCTAATAAAAAAGTTATATCAGTGAAATTTCCCCTCGAGAAAACCTGAGGGTTACATCACGTTCTAAATTGTTCATAAATAACAATTATGCTGGTGAGCCGGTCGAATCAATAGTCCGTATTACCTCTGGGCCTTTTCAAATGATTTCAGCTTCTTATAAAATAAATGTACGTGTTATTTTCTCGTAAAAATTATAGATTTTTTCTATAAACTCAGAGTATACAGACTAATTATATTATAAATAGTTTTATTTCACACCTTTTCTGTATAATGTAAAAAAAAAAGTGTATGTTTTTATATATAAAAGCCGGATGCTTCCTTAAAATACAATGTAATTTTACAATTTGTGATTAAAAGTAATTTGCATACAAATTATCATTTCGTCTAGGACCATGTTGAAATATGGCCAAACCGGGGGCTCCGCCCGCATTTCATCCGTTGAAGGTAAAGGGTCAAAGTGGGGCAATTTCACCGCTTTAAATTAAACCGACCAGTCAATATTAATCACAGGGTAAATAATTGATTATTCCATTCGTTGCATCATTGATGCCGTAGTGAATATGTAAAATAAACGGTTTGTTCTTTACGTTAATAATAAATGTCGGTTTGCCATTTACATCCCCCCTCTTGTCATCCCAATTTCAAAAACGTTGATATAAATCAAAACATCCTCTTTGATGACTTCCAAATTTTTTAAATTAGATTTTACTTTTTGGAAATCAATCAACCTATGTTGTAGCATATTCTTCTTATTGCCGATTTATAATTATTTGCCATAGAAGATAGTACATAGTAAAAAAAATTTCTAAGATTTTTGATAATTCTCTTAAATTCACTAGTTTTGTGGTCCGCTTGACCAAGTAATTTTTTACAATTAATTAAAGTTTTTAGTTCAGATAAAAATCAATGTCGCGAGCTGGATTTGTACGCACGACCTTCGGCTAAATACGCCGCTGCTCTACCACTTGAACTAGTTGGACCTCGATCCACTCTGACACTACTTTCCACCTCAACCTCACCTTTTGAATTTTCCCTCCTTTTTGCCTTTTTTTAAATGTCGTGCAATTGGATTGGATTCTCTAATTAAATTCACTAATTTCGAGGTCCGTTTAACCAATTATTATATTACAATCAATTGAGGTTTTTAGTTGAGATAAAATCTAGCCGAACGTTCGAAACTCGCCCTTGACATTGACTTTTTACCTCAACTAAAAACCTTAATTAATTGTTTCGATACTTACTGAGATAATCTTCGGAGCCTGGGGTTAAAAAATTTATTAAAGCAAACAATATGTTGTCAATAATGATCGGAACGTTGGCAAGATAAAGAAAATATTTTTTAAACCTACGTCACACCAAACTGCATCTCACGATTTCCGAATAATCATCGACTCACCGTCATTAAACCAATATCTCATCGAGAATAATTTATTGAACTAATAATTCAACGGCGTTTTCTCAAACGTAATGCAAAATTCCATTTACGAAAAAAAAATTGGCAACTGGGAAGGAAAAGTGGAACTTTGCATCAATGGATTAGCGAAAAACTTGAGGAAAACGCATGGACCCACTGTCACCAACCCACAAAGCCGGATTTCATCCCGAATATGTTAAACCGATTGGAAGTGTGTTATTTATTATTCGAGCTTTGTCGTCCATACCAAACCACTAGTTGTAGTATGTAGTGTGAACCATTGAAGCAATTAAAATCAGAAATAGACGACAAAAATAAAAAACTGTTTAAACGACAAATGTATCTTTGCAGGCACGACAAAAATTATTGAGGCTTGACTAACCGTGCAACGACACCCGCCATATTTGTCAGACAATACCACTACCGATATTTTTTTCGTAAGCGACCCTAAACGGTCAATAGTATTGCACAATATTTTGGGTTGTGCTATTTAATAGACGATATTGAAAGTTTGTACAATGCATTACATGATTGACAGAAAGTTGAAAATATATTTTATAACCTGGAAAATATTGCACACTCTGTTCGCATTATTGCGCAATAGCAGTCAGTTTGTGAAGTATCAACAAGTCGGAAATATTGCACAAACTTCAATATCACATTCAAACTATTCAATTTCATTGCACAAACAAAATTTGTACAATATTTTTGAACGTTAAAGGTCAACCGTCAAATTAATTTGCAATCTATATTGTACAATAATATTGACCGTCTATGGGCCGCTTGGATATCAGGGACTGAAGGAGTTCGCTCCTGAGCACTGCAGCTGTACAGCTTATTGTACTATATCCCTGGCTCCATATTTTTGGAAAAGGGCTCGCAACACAAATGTGAACTTGAGCCCCCGTTGTACCATTCAACCATTGAAGAAACTCATTTTTGAAGGGGGTTGGGGCCAAATTTAGTGAAATCGGGTCCTCCCCTTCCATTGATGCCAATTTCTTTCAATTGCGGCAACCGGTTCCTTTAGGCGTCAGAAAAATTCCAGAGGCGACGGTGGGGATCGAACCCACTACCACGGGATCTACTAGCCTATAGCCTGACGCCCTAACTACTCGGCTACCGCGGCCCCCACCAATATCGATGCTTTTTCTTCTATTAATTGAAAAGAAATATTTCTTCTCAGAACAGCAGAAAAAATTTATCACCAAATTCTGCTAAGTTCTAGGAGCCCGAAATTATACATTACCTGGAAAAAGCAAGATGGAGTATAACAAATGTATTTTTGATTCAAACCCTACGGATTTATGTTATACCTCATAAATACTGTCGTAACAATAAATTGGCAGCCAGACAAGTAAACAATTACAGTTTTAAAAATTATGATGAGGCTTTCTTTTTTTTTCACGACTATATCGATCATTCTGGTCTCGTTTTTTTCCCTTTTATCGCGTGTGGCTCGGATGGAGAAGGTGTATTGTCAAAGTGAGGACTCTTTCTTAACTTTTCCTGTCAGTTTTCTGTTATTTCCGCCTTCCTGAATTCCCCCATAGCACGTTCGGAAACTGCCTGCAGCCTCCTTTTATACCGGGATCGTCGAAGATATAAAATTCCTCGCTTTCCAAATGATTTAAGCAATTTCCTTGAGATTATTATATTTTTCTTTATTTCATTTTTACTTATTTTAAAGTAACGTAGAACGGAGCCGAAAGTAATTTACATTTATTAGGAGTGATAAATTCAAGCAATTGTGTTTTTAAGCACAGTGAATAAAAAACCTTGAGTTTAATCAAAACAATAAAACAAAATAGTTTTAAAATAACTCTAAAGATACATGGTAAAAATTTTAATTAGAATATATATAGGAATGAAACGTTAAAAAAACTTGTTGATACCATTACCATATGCCAATTCAAAATTTGCTTTTAGGAATGGAAAAGTGCGAAGCCGGCAGGAAAGACTGTCTCCCATTTTATACAGGCAGGCCGTTCTCGGCTTTTCACATCTTCAATATACTTCCTCAATATTTTACGTCCACATTTTGAGCAGATAGTTATACAGAGGCCCAAACCCTCCAGTCAGTTACTTTCATTACAAAAAGGGAATCTGCAAGAAAATATTTTTACTGAAACCGTCTGAACAAACACGCACACACACACAAATAAAAAAAATCCACGTACACTACTACTGTATTGCTTTTTTAACGTGGGTTTCGATTTTATAAGTTTTATATCTTCGCTGATTTTGTTTTGTTAAGACGCGTTTCGGGATTTCGCCATAATTCATTCTGTTCGAGATCATTTTCTAAAACCATCTATCAATCAATCAATTCCAGGCTCATGACACCGCCGACCACAGGAGGAAATCTCACAATTAACATAAACGTCAATTTTTCCATATTTATTCTCTCATCGAGAATATCCATGATAATTGACGGATTATTTCCCCGAACGGATACACGAGGAAATAAAATAAATCAAACTGACATTGCTCGAATATTAGAATAAATTTCTATAGGTAAATAATACATGAATTACAGAACTAAATGGAAATTTTGAAATATCAAACTCGATGTGATTAAGCTTAATTAGCCCTACGTTAAATTGGATTTATATTCATATCGCTCAATAAACCTCCCATATTTAATTCTTTATGTAATTGTTCAAATCAATATACAGATTCTTACCATATTGCTCATTTCTTGTCCTAGTTCGATTGGTGTGCTTTTCATTTTGACCTTGGTTTACCAATTGGATTTATTTCTTTTACTTATCGTAGTTCTTATGATTTCCTGGTCTTTTCTTAGTGCGTCTTTACCTGTTTTGGTGATTTTCATTGCTCGTCTTTCTCACCCAAACTTTTTCTGGTTTTTGATCTTGTGACTTTGTTTTTTGTTTTTTTAATTTATTTAAGATAAGCCAAGAAAACGTAATGTTGGAAATAGCTTCGTGTACGAATACTAATTTGGTTGGTAATATCAAACTTAACCACATAACCGGGAAAATACTTTTTACAAAATATAAAAAACTTTGAGCGACCACACCTTATCGTGACAAAATTAACTTTATCCATTCGAAGAAAAATACTGAAAACATAAAATTATTTAGGATTGGCTTTCAGTTTATAATATATTCTGAAAGGGTGGTCGAATATTGTATATGAAAAACTGAAGTCCAAGATTTGGTTAGCTGAAGATTGTAAAACAAATAAAGAAATAATTAAGATTTACAAGATCCTATCGACCTTATCCGATTTTTCTAAAAGATATCATGCATTAAACGTCAATATTCTAGGAGTCATAAAAAAGCAAATCGTCACGACAAATCCACTCCACCCAAGCAGAAGAGGTACAGGCTTTCTCTTTTCCTGGTTTTATGGTCATTTTTTCGTCTTTTCAAATTTATCTCACTTATTTGGAAATTTACGAAGGAAACATGCAACAATCGACGCGATAGAGTCAATGACGTTAAAAAAATAGCAATTTGATTCACAATTTTTTATGTATTTGTTTTAAGGATTAAGGATATTTGGTAAATTTCGACTTTACATACTCACATCTTAGATTTCCGACAATATTCTATTAAAAACAAAAAACAATTCATCTAGAAAAATTTTGGATACTTTTTAACATTTTCGTGTAGATCAGTTTGATTTCGTTGTTTATGAGGTCCATTAACTTTCGTGGTCCGATTGGACTTTGTTCAATTAATTCACATATATGAAAAATATTGGTTGAGAAAAAAGTCAATATCACGACGGTGATTCGAACCCACGCTCTTCGGCTAAATACGCATCTGCTCTACCACTTGAGCTATCGTGACCTCGATCCACTCTGACACTAACTTCCCACCTAAACCCCACCTTTTTTACATTTTTCAAATTTCGTGTAATTTCATTTTCGGCAAGAAACGAAATGGCCACGGATATCTTTAGTGATGGTGTAACTTCATTTTAACTTGTCAAATTCACTAGCTTTCGTGGTCCGCTGGACCAATTGCTATCTTTCAATTAAGTAAGGTTTTTACTCCAGATAAAACGCCGAAAATTTTTTTTTCGTTTTTTCCTCCTGTGCAGTCACAATAGCCTACTATTGGTATATCGTGATAACAGAAAGTGAAAATTCGACAGGTTGGGCTGAGATCAGAAGGGGTGTCCGAATCGATCGAAGTAATGGAAGTATTGGGATTAAAAATTAGACTAAATAAATGTTCATGAAAGCTCTTCGAAGTCATTTCATTTGTCGCCGAGACAAAAATAAATTACACGTCATTTAAAAAATAGCAAAAATAAGGAAAATTCGAGAGGTGAGTATGAGGTAGGAAGTTAGTGTCCGAGTGGATTGGAGTTACGATAGCTCAAGTGGTAGAGCAGTGGCGTATTTTGGCGAAGATCGTGGGTTCAAATCCCGCTCGTGACACTGACTTTTTCATCTCAACCAAAGTACGTCAATTTATTCAATTCGGTCGTCTTCATTTAAAAAAATCGTCTACAGAGATTTAAAATCTATGTCGTTTTTTGCGTTTATTTCGAATATTTCGAGGTTTAAAAACTAAAATCGAAATAATACCAATTTAACCGGTTCGTCGTTTTCCTTAAAAACAAATGAAAGTTTGTACATTTATTCTATAAGTTCAATCGTCTCAAAAGGATTGTTTACTGTACAAGTAAAAAATTTCCTTACTATTTTAAATTTTTTCCGTTAATTTTTTTTTGTGGATGGTTTGTGAGCTAAATTAATGCGCCAATTAACTCAGATGGATCGTTTACGTTTAAACAAATAAAAAATTGTTTAAAATATTGTTTTCTTCCTCGTTATCTTGTTTATTTCAAGGTTTATGAGCTTCAATCTTGCGCCACTTGCATTGGCTGGGTAGTTTCCATAAAAATGCGAAAAATCTGGAAAGACCTTTATTCTAGTTTAACTTGCAACAAAATCACTTTTATTTTGTACATTTTTATTCTACAATTATTTTTGATCAAACAATAATAAAACTTTGTTGAATTAAAAAATATTATGTCCGTTCGTTGCATTTGTCTTTATTGGTTTATAAAGCTCACTTTTCGTGGCTTTCGTGAAATAAGATTGCAGTCAGTAGTTATTGATATATTTGTCCTGTCCATTTGCGGTAACTAACCAAACTCCGGATCGCCATCCATTATTACGAAGATCAATCAACTTACAATATTAATTTCGCACCCTTCTCCCCCCCCAGTTCCGTTTCTATCTCCAGCCCCTCATTCTCGCTGCACGATCTTTGCATAATTCATCTAACGCAGCCAATAATGCTGTCCATAATTGAATTTCAGACTTGGAAAGGGACTTGCACTCCGAGAGCGTAAACCGCGTACGCGTTTCACAGGAATAGTCGCGCCGTAATTTAAACATGGTACTCCTGTGTCCCTGGTGAAAAAAGGGAGCCCTGTCCCATCAATCATCTTGACAAGGTAGCAGGCTCCTCGGTTAACGCCCCCGGTATCCATATCATCGTGATTCGGCTTTTTTCGCCCGTCAAATTGCCGTCTGGTAACCTCGCTAATCGCCCGTTTGTTTGCTATTGCGATGAGATGACTGGGCGGACTGCTGATTTCCCAAGAGGAACCGAATTCCATTACTTCTTCTACTTCTCACGCCGAGGAAAATCCAGCGGTGAACGCTGCGCGTTTGAATACGTAACTTAATCCATCTTTTGCGTAAACATTCCTTAATATTATTATAGATGGTTGTTTAATTCTCAGAACTAGTTCGTTCTAAATATTGTTCAAAGAGCGACATATGCTTATTTATTTAAAATTTACATACTTTTTGTTAGCATAAATATCAATCACTACAATTAATTAAGGTTTTTAGTTGAGATGAAAAAAAGTCAATGGCGGAACCCGATCTCAGCGACCCTGAATTTGGTCCCAACCCCCTTCAAAAACGAGTTTCTTCGATGGAAGAACACTGGTACATCGGGGGCTCATGTTCACATTAGTGTTGCGATTACTCCCCCCAAAATATGGAGCCAGGGATATAGTACAATAACCTGTACAGCTGCAGTGCTCAGGGAACTCTGGTATCCATTGTAAAAAAAGTGATATTGTTAGGTTATGTTTTCGTAAATAGTCATTGGATGTATCCAATGACTATTTTGTCTGTGATCTTTTAACTGGGCAATAATTTAAGCTGCATGGATGTCTGATGTCATGAGTATTTTTGATAAGTTAAACCGTTTTAAGATTTTCTTGAAGTTTTTACAGAATGTAGCATAATTAGGTCGTCAATTGCCATTTTCGACTTTCAATCTTTGCTGGGTATAAGAAACTCCTTCACAAAATGACCTACACCCTGAAGATGGCGAAATGATGAAGCGTGACCATTCCATTTTTCATTTTCTTTTTCTACGATATTTTTTATCTAATAATTTTTTGTACATTAGCCAAAGCTCAATATTTTGATATATGTTTAGGGGGTGTGGAAGGGGGTGAATAATTCCGGGAGCGACGGTTTGAATCTACCCACTCGACTACCGCAGTCCCCAAGTCTACCTTACCTTATTACAAGTAGATGAAAAAAGAAATAAAATTTCATAATACATTATTATTTTAATATTTATGTAATGACTATGATCTTTGTATACCAGCCTAATATCACAGAAACCCAGCGTTCAGTCAAATTAAATTAATATATAAATAGACAAAGTGATTTTTTTTCTTTATTTTCAATACGTTTTGATGATCTTATTTCTTAATTTATTAATTCATCACAAAGGAAAATACATTTATAAAAATGCGTCCTGTGAAAACGAAAACAAAGAAAATATCTCCTCTACTTTAAAATATTATCGTATTATCAAACGTTTTCGTTTGACGCTTTATTTGATTATCTTTGAGAAGCTCCTTTAATCTCTGAAATTGTTTACCCCAGGAGTCGGCAATCTGAATTACTTTCAGATTCACCAGACCTCAGAAACTGCGGATATCAGAAAACACTTAGTCGGTGTTTCTGACACTTCGAAACAACTTTAAACAGTAAAGCCCTTGTCAAGTTGCAGGCATCAGAAGTTAAGACCAACTTGTCAAATTAACAACAAAATAAGTTTGCGGTTTAAGATCTGCGCTCGGATCCCTAAGAGGAAAGAATTATTTATTTTTAATTGTTTTTTTTTCCTCCTGTGTGTTTTTAAGGCAGGATACTCAACTCTTAATCCGTTTACCCCTCGGCGAAACCGCGCTCGGCCCGGGAAATTCTACTTTCCGAGAGTTTTGTGCGCTTTCGTGTAAAAAAACTGAAGCCAGTGCTAGCAAGACTCCTAAACTCCAGCCCGCAAAGATATTACAACCCTCACTTGACAGGGGAAGAAAAAAAAAAACGATGAACTTTTGCATTATTCAAAAGGACATCTGAGTTGATTATTTGGGCGGTCTGTGAAGAGTCAAGGGAAAAGTGGGTGCAAACCCTCAAAAGCAATTACCCTAAAGTGTATTTCAGACTAAACAATTCCCCAAGAAGGGGGCAATAAATGGGTCTTGGTTAATGATCTGTTATACATTATGCAGATTTGTTAACGGGCGTTCAATCCTTTTCACAACGTACCGTTAATTTTAAAAAAAATATGCTCAAATAAAAATATCTATAAGGAAAGTAACGGAATGTAAATGAATATTAATACTTAAAAGAATTATTGTTCAGAACACTCAGCAAACATATGGTATTTGTTTGGGTTCCTAGTCATGTCGGCATTTCTGGAAATGAAAAAGCTGGTTAACAGACAAGAAACGCTGCAAACCATCCACAGAACAGATCAGTTTCCTCTACGTCCAGATGATATAGTCGTTTATGTTAAAAATCCTTATCAAACGAAAGTGGTCGTGAGAGAAAAGAACTTACGATTCTCTCAAGATTGCGAACAGGTCACATCAGGCTAATGCATAATAGGCTTTTAATATGCAACAACCTTCCAACTTGTCCTCGATGTACGCGAAGTGGAGAACGCATAATTTTGACAGTAAAACATATTTTGGTCGACTGTCCCATTTTACAACCCTTTAGGCTAAGGCTCTTCCTTTCGAGTGATTTTCAGGAGTTACTGGGTCCCCAGTGTTTCTTTCGAAGAGTACTTTTCAGCGGAATTTATAATGAGAATTAGGCCTTTTACCAAATTGTTATACCATTGGATGCATGATAATGTTTGAATGTTGTGCGTGCAAGATTTCATTTTTTAAAAGTTTTAGAGGCTTCCGGAGCGGAAAAATGAAATAGAAGAATATACAAATTGCGGGGTAATAAACTGCAATGCCCTAAAACGCAATTTAAATAAGAAAAATAACTTCCTCAAAAAGAAATGTTCTTGTGTTTTGTTTCTTATTATCGTTATATAGAATTACTAATCATATTTGAATGGAAGAATAAAACGATAAGGATGAGCCTATACTCATGCTGAGACTGTCGCTAGTCTGACTGCATTTTTATTATTATTATTAGTAGTAGTAGTATTAGTTGTAGTAGTAGTAGTAACAGTAGCAGTAGCAGTAGCAGTAGCAGTAGCAGTAGCAGTAGCAGCAGCAGTAGCAGTAGGAGTAGCAGTAGCAGTAGCAGTAGCAGTAGCAGTAGCAGTAGCAGTAG
>CM077112.1:11171434-11182350 GCA_039619505.1 Cimex hemipterus | reverse complement strand
GTTATGCGTTATACGTTATGCGTTATACGTTATGCGTTATACGTTATAAGTTATACGTTATGCGTTATACGTTATAAGTTATACGTTATGCGTTATAAGTTATACGTTATACGTTATGCGTTATACGTTATACGTTATACGTTATACGTTATATGTTATACGTAGATGTTAGATGTTAGATGTTATAATTGAGACCAAATACATTAACCAATGGCATAATTAACTTTGGCTTAGCCCACAAACTAGAATCGCAATATAATCATTTAATAATTAATTACATATCGTCATGTCGAAATTTTTTCGTAATATGTGTATAAAATCTATTAGCAAGTGCAATAAAATGTACATTAAAGGAAGTACAATGGTAAAACTGTGCGATTTGTTAATGATTAGGTTAAACCAGCAATGCTCAGCGGCCAGGCAGAAATGTAGGCGCTCTGCGCCGTAATTTTACAGGATTCCCAGTGAACTAAATTCTTGTCTTCTTTTAAATTTTTATTTTTTATTTTTGTATTTGCAAACAGACCGCATCTTACGACCTCTAAATAACAAGTTGTAATTAGATCGGGTTCGAATACAGTACCATAGTACCATACCAACCTACGCCATCTTGTAGGTGAATGAATAGAAGAAAAGGGGTGTTCAGTTATAGTAGTATTTTTTGATAAATACTCCTTTATTTTTTTCCACTAATTATTTTTATTTTCCCACACTCGGCCTCACCAGTTCTTTGCCCTATGCCGTAGCAGTACTTTATGTTAAATTATAAGGAATAATCTATTTGCCTCCCATGGGGTCTAAAGACAGGAGGGATCGACGAAAGTCCAAAAGCGATAAAATACTTTTAGAAAAATTGGCGGAAAAGTCGAAAAAAAAATGATAACGGACTATTTATATACTAACATTTTACACTGGTAAAAATGTGTGGTGATTAGTGACAGTTAGTCGGCGATTATTCGGAAATCGTGAGGTGCGGTCTGGTGTGATGCAGGTTACAGAGAAACATTTTCTTTATCGTGACAACGTTTCGATCTTTATGCAGATCATCTTCAGAGCCTGCGATTTGCTGAAATTGTTTAAATTTGACAAGCACATATAAGATGTGGGAAAAAGTGTTACCATGCAAAAAATATAATTTATGTGAGGTGATTATTGACCGTTACTCGATGATTATTCCGAAATCGTTACATGCGGTCTGGTGTGATGTAGTTTTCAGAAAAAAATTGTGTTTATTGTGCAGAAAATAAACTTTTTGAGTCCTGAAAATGGTTCTATGTAATCTACATCACACCAGACTGCATCTCACGATTTTCACATATTTTTCTAATCGATCAAATTATTTCTACTCCCTTAAAGTACAAAGTGCAAGTGACATTCTTGCGTGTCGTGTTGAGAGTGCCAGTGAGATATTGCTGTTTTAAGTTTATATACGTTCGATTTTGTATGGGTGGGAAAGGAAGTCGGTATAGAAAGACATTTTTGTATAAGGAGTCTGCGTCTTTGACGTGAAAAGAGCCGACAACGGGAAAAAAACTTTGGTAATGGTTCGGCCAGATTATCCTTTCAGGATTATATAGACGGTGATAAATCGGAAAAGGAAAGGTAAATTGTTGAAAAATTAGACTATATGAAAATGTCTGATGTGTGGGATGTGGTATGATTATATATGTATGTTATCTACAATGAATTGGATTAATATTGACTGAGTTTACATATGCCCGTTCTGTAATTGATGCTGTGTTTATCTCTGTTGACATAAACCATTTCTAAGAAATTACATTTTTGTTTGCTTTGTTCTGTGTGTAATATTTTTTGATCGTTCAATTCGAAATTGTGTTTGTGTTCAAAATTGATTGTTAGCGAGTGCTGTAGAACTTTGCTTGGGGTTTTTTTTTTGCAATCATAGTTCCTTTACTCTCTTGTTCAGATATTGGAATGAAGACGGTTGTAAGTTTTTGTTTGTTGCTGGTATGGGATCTTTAATTTTGGAAAAACTGTTTGAATTGATTTATAATTTGTGAAAATTATTTTGAAGCTTTCGGACGAGAGAAATGCGTTTAATTTATGTGATAGGCCGTGAAGGAATGGCATGGAAATGTCTGTTGGTTTGTCCGTATTTGATAGATTTGATGTAGTATTATTAGCAATGGTGGAGAGTGTTTGTGTTGATTATGTTTTTAGGGTAATGATTATTATGGAGGATCTGTATGTATATCTTTATGTTCTTTTTGTTTATCTGATTCATTCCTATGCGTAATAATTCTAGGATGTAGCCCTTGGGTCCGGTTTATTATTGTTTGAAGCTGAAAGAATAAACGCTGAAATATAAAGCTGAAGTAGCGTCTGTGTTTCTTGGTTTTTTGATACCAATCAGTGATTAATATGCCATCTGGCTGTTTTATTATGAGTTTATATAAAAATTATTCTGTTGTTTTCGATTTCATGTGTAAATGGAAGCCTATTAATTGTATCTAATGTAGAGTTTGACCTGTGGGAACTGCTGTCAATATGTCATCTACGTATTTAGTGAGGAAGGGTAATGTGAAAGGAAGTTGTGGTATGACTGTTCAATAGTGTGGTGATTAGTGACCGTTAATCGATATTTATTTAGAAATCGTGAGATGCGGTCTGGTCTGATGCACGTTTCAGAAAAACATTTTCTATACCGTCCCGACGTTTCGATCTTTATTGAGATCATCTTCAGGGTCTGGGATTTACAAACATTGTTTACATTTTGGATGTGAAAAAGTGAATTTATGCAATCTAAAATATATTTTTTATATATTCAACCAAAGTACTTCTACCAACTCAAAATGTCGAAAATCTCAACTCTAAACTTATAACAGAATAATCAACAACTACTACACAACACTAACACCCTCGACTATTACTAATAATCCTTCATTAAGTCTATCGAATACAGACCAACCAGCATACATTTCCTTGCCATTTATCCAAGGCGTATGGCATAAATTGAACACATTTCTCTCGTCCGATAACATCAAAATAGCTTTTAAAAAATACAAAAGAATTCAAACACTTTTTTCCAAAGATTAATGGATAAAAGTTCCCACGCTATTACACGACATACAAAAGGTCAAAAAATTAGCATACTTGAAACATACAAATAACTATAAACTCAGAAATCGTGAAATGCGGTCTGGTTTGATGTAGGATTCAGAAAAATATTTTCTTTATTATACCAACGTTTTTGATTGAATATAAAAAATATATTTTGCATTGTATAAATTCGTTTTTTTCACATCGAAAATGTATTTGCTAAATGTAAACAATGTTTATAAATCCCAGGCACTGAAGATGATCTCAGTAAAGTTCGAAACATCGGACGATAAAGAAAATGTTCTACTGAAACCTGCATCACACTAGACCGCATCTCACGATTTCTAAATAATTGTGTTCAACAGATGTGACACAATTATTTCTGCAAGTAACACGACACGCAAGAATGTCAAATATACGCAGAAAACACTCTGAGTGAGTAGAAATACTTTGATTGATTATAAAAAATATTATTCGAAAATCATGTGATGCGGTCTGGTGTGATGTAGGTTTCAGAAAAATATTTTTTTTTATCGTGCCAACGTTTTAGATTGAATATAAAAAATATATTTTGCATTGTATAATTTCGCTTTTTTTCACATCCAAAATGTATTTGCTAAATGTAAACAATGTTTATAAATCCCAGGCACTGAAGATGATCTCAGTAAAATTCGAAACATCGGACGATAAAGAAAACGTTCTGCTGAAACCTGCATCACACTAGACCGCATCTCACGATTTCTAAATAATTGTGTTCAACAGATGTGTCACAATTATTTCTGCAAGTAACACGACACGGAAGAATGTCACATATACGCAGTAAACTCTCTGAACGAGTAGAAATACTTTGATTGATTATAAAAAATTCGAATTATGAGATGTGGTCTGGTGTGATGTAGGTCTCAGAAAAACATTTTCAGGGCTCAAAGTGTTTATTTTCTGCGTAATTGTGCCATTTTTACAAACCTACATCACACCAGACCGCATCTCACGATTTTTAAATAATGTGTCGTAATTATGTCTGCAAGTAGTACTGGTATAAACTTTTCCTGGTCTTGAGATTTATTATAGTCACTATTCAATTCACAAATTTTGTGGTCCACTTGACCAATTAATTACGGTTTTTAGTTGAGATGAAAAAAGTCAACGACACGAGCAGGATTCGAACCCATGACCTTCGGCTTGATACGACGGTACACTTGACTCGTGACCTCGATCCACTCGTACATCAACTTCCTATCTTAACCCCACTATTAGTAAATCACAGAATATGTTACATTGACGGTAAAGTTGTTGCTTCAACGGTAACACTTTCAATAAATAGATACATATTTTATTTGTAATGATAAAAATTGTATGGAAAAAATTAACTTATTTTGCAGTCTAATTTATTAATGGAGTTAAATTCTTAATTTTGAGAGTGAGTTAACAAAATAATTTTTAAAAAATTGTAATTAATGGTCTATTAATTGTAGATGTGTAGCGTGGTGTTCGTAGCTGATTCTTCTATGATTTAGGCAAATGGGATGAGAAAATTCCAGGAAGTTTTGCAACACTTTCCCCTCGGATTTCACGGCAATTTGGAGAATCTAATTGAAACGGGCCTCTCTCTTCGTCAGCTTTCAGGGCGTTGTTGATCTGAACGTAAACGGCGCCCATCGCTCCCGAGCCTCCTCCAATTAATGGCAAACATTGCATTGGATTACGGCGGATCGTCCCAACGGGAAATAAGGTGTTAGAGTGTTGGAATATTGCCGTGGATTGGACGCCTTCGCCCCGCATCATTGGACGGCACCTGGGATATGACTGTTCAGGAAATTACTACATCGATCCCGTTGAGTAGCCATAGCAACCTTCTTTCTACTGCGTTTGTAGCCTGAACGATGACGGCTGAAGAGGGAGGGAAGTAGTGTTAATTTATATTTGATGTCCACCTCCGAAGGGTTGGACACTTGACTGCCCTAAACTTTCCTTCCCCTTTTATCAACAAAACGGTTCTTCCAGGGGCTAACCTTGGATTCGGCGTTCCTTAAATAAATTAGAAACCACTTTTCAAACTTTTATTTTAGTTAAACTACAAACTCCTGCCAGACGGGATTTACTTTCAACGGAAATTATTGATACAGTTGGAATTAAAGAAATTAGCTTTCAACCCCATTTCATTTCCCTAACATGCCGAGTCAGCAATAATTTGAAAGTAGCGTTCCCATGTATACAAATTTAGTATATTAAATAAATTCAGTTGAACAGATCGACACTGATCATATTATTGGGTTCGTGTAATCTCACTGGACGGGGGATGAGACAAGTAATTTACATTTTGTCCCAAGCCAACAGAATACTAACGTAAGGACAAGAAAGTTGATATGAATTAGTTTGTTAGTGCATGAAAGAAAGAAAAGAAATAAGGAAAATAGAAAGAGAGAGAACAAAATGAGAAGAGAAAGAGAGAATGAGAGGGAGGGAGAGGAGAGAGATAGAGAGAGAGTGTGAGTGGGTTAGAGAGGTGGTGGAGATGAGCGGAAGAACGAGGAAACAGAGAGAGATGAAATGGAGAGGGAGAGAAAGAGGAGAGAGAGATGAGAGAGAGGGAGAGAGGTAGATGAAATGGAGAGGGAGAGAGAGAGATTAGAGAGTGGGAGTGAAAGACGAAAGAGTGGGATAGAAAAAGGAGAGAGAAATTAAAGAGAGATAGATTAAAAGGAGAGGAGAGGAAGAGAAGAGAGAGAGGGATTGAAAGATGAGAAAGTGGGATAGAAAAAGAAGAGAGAAATTAACGAGATGGATGAAAGGAGAGGGAGAAAGAAGAGAGAGAGAGAGAGAGAGAGAGAGAGAGAGAGAGAGAGAGAGAGACAGAGAGACAGAGAGAGAGAGACAGAGAGACAGAGAGAGAGAGACAGACAGACAGAGAGACAGACAGACAGAGAAAGAAGAGTTAACAAACACGGCAAACAGTAAAGAATGAAAAAGATAGAAAAGGAATAAGAAATAGTGGGAAACTCAAAGGGAAAAGTGATAAGTAGTGAAAGGGAAATATAGGCATTAATACAATAAAATGAAAAGTAAAGAGAAATTAATAGACAGCAAGGGCTTCATATGAATATAAAGTGAGAGAACAAAATAGGAAGAGAAAGATAGAATGAAGGAGAGAGAATGATCTGGTAAAACCATATTAGCATCAGAGTGACTAACGGATAGTTCAAGAATGAGAATCAGAAAATCCGTCAGAGAGAAAGAGAGAGAAGGAAAGAGAGAGAGAGAGAGAGAGAGAGAGAAAATGAGAGTGATCGGGTGAAATAATAATAGCGTCTGAGTCATTATACACTGTTGGAATGAAAAAAAACCTTAAAAACAGACAAACTACAAAAATAGAAGGAGAGATAGAACATAAAAAGAAAAGAGTAAGTGAAAGTTAAAGAAAAGACTGAGAGAAAAACCTGAATGAGTGAAAGAATATTACCGTGAGATTGGTAAGCATATTGTTTCGGAAGGAGAACAAGAAAAGTAAAAGTAAAGCAAAAAAGAGAGAATGTTAGGAGGAGATTGTGATTGACAGAAAGAGAAATCTTCTATTATGCCTTATGTTTTTTCACTCATATACACAAACGTTTTGATTAAAACCCTAATTTTTAAATAAATAAATACACTTTGGATTAGTTTGGGTGTTCGGTTGTATTTTATGTCTGAGAAACGTTAATCACTTGCTTCTAAGATGGAGTGCCTCCGTGGGTGATTCATTTCGAGTGAGACCCTAGATGCACAACCCCAGAATGTGTCACGGAATGAAATGGAACGGTCGTTGAATCATAGATAGCCGAGATGGCCTATCCATTGCAATCAAGTGTCATAAAATCCATTAATAATAAAAACAGGTTGGGACACATACATTCCTAATTTAACTGTGGTCCTATGTTTTTTTTTGTTTTTTTTAATATGAATATTTTGTACAGAAAATTTTTATCATTTTATCTCACGTATCAACAAATAAATCAATTATTTATGTGAGCAAATTAGAAACCGATACCATTCTTAAACACTTCTTGAAAAAAACGCTTCCACCTTTAAAACATGAGCTTCTAGAAAAATGAAACTATAAAATCTCCTGCTTGTACTTTTTACTTTTGCGTATTTATGTTTTATTAAATACATAATAATCCAACATTTTTTAAATAAACAATAAGAAAAGGAAGTTGGAATTTTATTTTGACAGAAGACAATTTATACTTTGTACATTATTTAATAATTTGTTGGATTCGTGAATCAGGAATGGGATAGTTTAGAAAAATACATTTTTCATTTTTTGCGACGTTTCGACCTTGATTCGGATCATCTTCAGGGAATAGAGTGTGGTCCAATTCTTATGGTGTTATGTTGGTGTTGTGTGATATTGTTGAGAAAAAAACACATATTTGTAAATTATAAGTGTAAAAGCTTCGTGTTGTTCTGTCAGGTTCGTCTGCCATCTTCAGTTATGGGTCTGTTTGATTTCCGTAACGTCAAGACTTTTTTTTAAAGTTCGTGATGGTTGTTTATCTGTGCCTTTAGTGGATTACATCTTGTTTTTTAATGCTCTGATCTATCTTTGGTGTTACATGTTTGATGATCAGTTAGAAGATAGATAAGATTCAAATAACTAATCAGGAAATCGTGAGATGCAGTCGGGTGTGACGTAGATTTCAGAAAAACATTTTCTTTATCGTGCCACGTTTCGATCTTCAACGAGTTCATCTTCAGGGTCTGGGATTTACAAACATTGTTTAAATTTAACCAATACATGTAGGCTGTGGAAAAAGTGAATTTATACAATGCAAAAAAAAATATGTTTTTTATATTTATATTTTTTTTTTTCAAAGTATTTCAACTTAATCATAGTGCTCGTTTTCTGCGTAGTGAGTAGAAATATTTTAATTGAATATAAAAAAATACATTAGCACTATAAAGAAAATGTTTTTCTGAAACCTACATCACACCAGACCGCATGTCACGATTTCTCATTAGTTATTTGTATGTTTCAAGTATGTTAATATTTCGACCTTTTTATGTCGTGTAATAGTTTCATGCTTGTTGAGGGTTTTCTGTGAAGGGAGCAGATTAGTTTTATTGTCCTTAATTATCCCAAAACATTCACACTTGTTCTTTGCGTTTATCTTTTATTTTTCACCCTGCCCCTCCGATGAATTTTACTAATTTTTTTTTACATTCACTGGGTTATTGTTGTCAATGTTTTGTCTCAGTACTCTTCTTACTGCGCTGTACTGAAGTGACTATATTAAGTTCGATTAAATAAACAGCCATTTATGAGTTAATCTGCATCAGATAAAGGATAATCTATTGTTATAATTGTGTTATTCAGGGCCGTTCCACTCTATCAAGAGTTCGTCGATTGTGAATTCTCCAGAAATTGGGATCAACGTTTGAAAGCAATGCAAATCATAATGTATTCCATTCTCAAAAGAACTCTCCTTTTATTGGCAGTTTCATTTTTAATGTCACTTCCTATATTGTCCTCATGCCGGAGATCAAATTTTACTTTCAATGTTCATTCCGGGATCTGGAATGAAGACAATAAATAGTAACGTTACCCAATTTCAATTTAAAATTTAAAATTATCTTTAAGTTGGGTGATTCTTGCATTATTTAGTTTATACATAAATAATTAAAATTTTCCTTAGAAATTATACGATTTGACGATATATTTTTATCCTTTGAGGATTTATTTTCATGTTTCAAGTTTGGCGATATTTGGTGTGCTTTATTTAAATTTAAAACACCTACCCCCTTTTATTAATAAAAACCTAAAACAAATAAAATATTAACAATATTTTAAAAAAGTTCAAAAAACTAATCGTTTCATTTCTCATCAATTTCACTCAACACCAATATATAAACCATAATATTGCACTTTATGCCCTGAAGATGACCTCAATAAAGGTCGAAACGTCCTTAAAAAAATGACTGATCGGTAGTATTCCAAATTACATTTCACTCATTATCACCAGATTGGAAATCCCCGACCCATTCATTCTTTACCAAACTTGGAGGGAGAGCTGTCGGATGACTGGGTTAACGCTGATTGTAAGTGCCTTGCGTAATGTGTACACGACATTTGGAAAATGGCAAAAAGTAGAAAAAATTCAAAAGGAGGGGGAGGTGAAGGACGTCACGATAGCACAAGTGGTAGGCTAGCGGCGTATCAAGCCGAAGGTCGTGTTTTCGAATCCCGCTAGTGGCATTCACTTTCTTATCTCAACTAAAACCTTAATTAATTGAAAGTTATACACTGGTCAAGCGGACTAAGAAAACTAGTGAATTTAAGTTAAAATGAAGCTCATAAAAGCTCTCCGTGGCCATTTCATTTCTCGGCGAGAATCGAATAGATTACCCGGCGATTGAAAAATGGCGGAAAGGAGGGAAAATGCAAAAAAGTGGGGTTCAGATGGGAAGTTAGTGTCCGAGTGGAACGACGTCACAATAGTTCAAGTGGTAGAGCAGCGGGCGTTTAAGGTCGTGGGTTCGAATCCCGCTGGTGACACTCACTTTTCATTCAATCTCAACTAAAAACCTTAGTTAATTGAATGATATCAATTGGTCAAGCGGGCCCCGAAAACTAGCGAATTTTACAAAATTTTATTTGGTGGTAGTGTAACGGAAATAGGTCTGTAATTGTATCATTTTTTACTTCCCGGTTTATGTAATGGATAGATTTTGTAAAATTCAGTTGAGAAATTTTCCAAATTTTTGTCCAGGAAATTTTATTTTAATTCAAAATTTGATCTCTATTCAAGGAAAGCATATTGGTTTTAGCCAAGAAAAATTAATTCAAAATTAATAGTTTGGCCAATAAATTTTCTTGTTTCATTAGTTATTTCTGTAATTAATTCCGTCATTTTTAGTTGCAAGGCTATTTGATTCAATTTTGCCTTTATAGTAGTTATATTTTGCCTTTCTTATTATTTTATTTAAAGAATTTCTGCATTTGCAGTAAAATAAAGTTTTTTTTTTGTTTGTTTGTTAGGGTTGTTTCAGTATTTTTCAATTTGATGAGTCCCGTTTTCTAACAGAAGTAATAATTCATTCCTTTAGTAATCCATTCCTTATTTTTATGATTTTTGTTTTGTTTTGCCAATATCATTGAGTTGTTAATTTTTTTTTAAATCTTTATCTACTGAAAGTTTGGAATTTTAAATATTTTCCCCAACTCTCCATTCCACAAAAAATATTTTAAGTTTATAATATTTCTACATTCTTTTGGTGTTTTATAAGGTTTTTTTTTATTAATAAAAACAATTGCATAAAAGTGGTCCGTAGTGCCAGATTGACATATAATTTTTTTTTATTATCGAACCATTGAAGTCTTTCTAAAATATATGATTAATGATACTTTTAGATAAACCTTGGACCTGAATATGTTTGTTTATAGGAAAATTATATCCATGATGGGCCAGGATATTCAAGTATTCATTAGAAATGTATTCATATCTCCGCATATTACATAAACATATGTAACATTCAGATTTAAATGAACCGCCATGCCCCTCCACACACTCTATTAGTGCAAGGAGTAGGGGTCAAGAAAGGGCTATATTTTTTTTAAGTGCTAATTCAATTCCCTTTCTGGCTTCCGTGGATAAACAGTTATTTTAGTAAAAAAAGAAAAAAATGGGTGTGCACACTATTCATGTGAGGTAAATTTTATTACTTTGACGTCAAAACAAAAATAATAATTGTAATTTAGTTTTTAAAAGGAAATATATTTTTATAAAGAAAAACAGAAGAGATAATATTTATGTTAAAAAATTGTGTTCAAAGTTTATTTCTATTTTTATTTGGTGGTCAAAATTTAATAATAATAATCT
>CM077112.1:11160349-11171034 GCA_039619505.1 Cimex hemipterus | reverse complement strand
ATAATAATCTTATAATAATAATAATAATTTCTTATGTTTCTTTATAAAATTATAAAACAAGATTTAAATTTCATTTTAAAATTAAAATTTGTAGATGTGAGATAAGCTTATTATATGTTAAAAGGATTCTTTAAATTAAAAATAATAATTAATAAAACATATTGTAAAGTTGTGTGAAATAAATTATAATTAAAATTTCAAATTCAACAAACATTCGGTGTCATATTTATTTTGGTTTGAATAAAATATAAAAGGTGGCTGACCAATAAAAGAAATTATTGTAGTCAGGTCCGATTATTAAAAACCTCTGGGACCTTGTATTCGATTTTCCAATTCAGGGTTGGGCCCAACAAAAAAGAAGAACAAATCACGCTACATCACACATATATACTATGTGTTACGTACACATCGGGCAACTTTTCTCTGCATGCCGACCCAGACATGGTTTCTGTCGATCAACCTCGCTTGGCCTATTCTTAATCAGGTGAGTATAACTCTTCTTCAACGAGTCCGATTCTCCGGAGGCCACCCATCGACTCTTGATTCACGAAAGCTTCTCTGTTGACTTATTAATATTTTGGATTTTCATTTCGAAGGGTCGTTACTACCTGATGTGATGACCTTACATACATCAGGGAGTTCACCTACCCCTGGGTGGCTGGGTCACTAGTATTTCCATTAACCCAAATGCCGTGAAGATTGTAGCTAAAAGCTCATGTATGTAAGTAATGATTTAAAATTTAACAGTTAAATAAAAACAAATATAATCCTATAGAAAATACTTCCGTTCTCTAAATTAGAAAAGTCAAAGGGTCTTTAAAAAACACCATCTATTTTTGTATAATTTTTATTAAACA
Source organism: Cimex hemipterus (assembly GCA_039619505.1). Taxonomy (NCBI): domain Eukaryota; kingdom Metazoa; phylum Arthropoda; class Insecta; order Hemiptera; family Cimicidae; genus Cimex; species Cimex hemipterus. The sequence goes on along the minus strand of CM077112.1, from coordinate 11,170,177 downwards.
GTGTGTGTGGTCAAATTTTTATCTAATAAAATTTGTTGTATATACATTTTTTAAATAAATCGTTAAAGCTAAAAGAATTACAAATGAGTGTTATCACAACATTCTTAAAAGAAATCAATTTCAAATCATATTTATTACATTCGATAATATATTGCTTCGTTGACGGTGGCATCCTTGTATATTTCAGTTCTTTTTCCAAAGAATACCATCATGAAAACTAACATGATTAAAAACAATATTAAATTTATATACTAAAGATTTTTTTTTTTAAATTGAAATACTAATAAAATAATCAAATAGGAAAAAAATTAATATTCCTATAATTAAATGAGTCTTGTGCCCTATTTAAAAAAAAAAACAAAAAAAAACAGGAAACTATACAATCTGATATGTAGTTTAGGTAGTTAAGAAACACACTTTACTCGAACTTGAATGTGCACTGTGCACATAATTTTTTTTTTTATGGTTAACCGCTTACAAGAAAGTAAACATGGCATCGTCCAGCAAACATGTTCATTCATTTTTTTTTTTGTATTCTCATAAGAAAATAGTTGTACATTATGAATATTAAAAATTAACTAGTTGAATGTGCACAAGTTCTTTTTTCTGTGTGATTTCGTGCCAAACTACTTATTACAACGAGGCGATTATATGTTATATATACATTGAAATATCTACCATTTTTTTTTATATATTATCTGTTTGTTTTAGTACAAATATGTCACTTACCTAAAACTATATACACCCAACATTAAAATGTACAACTGTAGAGTCACGCCTTTTGTTTCTCAACACTCAATCTACAATAATTAATACCTATTCAATTATGACTAGTATTGATAACAAAAAGAAATTCACTTTACAGACAATGGTTTTCTTTTGAAACAGAATAAGTTACTAAAAGTCGGTACTACATTAACTCATAAGTTAGTTATGAAATTTATTTACAATGTAGGCTTACGGAAACTATAACCAAACAGAGGTTGGCTTGCTATATCACATAATTACAAAAAAAAAACCATACAATATAAAATCTATATATAGTTTTATTAGTTTACCATACAAAAAGCAAATACAAAATCCTTATAATTTTACTTTACCTATCGTTTAAGAAATTCAGCAATAAACTCTACTTTAAAGTTATTTGCTTAGATTTTTTTTTTTTTATATATATAATTCTACAATTTAATGTTATTTAGGTCCGTATACATGAAACTCCATTAGCAATTATTTGAAAAATACAGTTTTATACAATGTATTCGATAGTAATAAACCTGTCCTAAAATATTCCGTTTAAAAATTTCAGCGTGTCAATTTCCACTTTAGTACTGTGATATTAAACTCTTCGGAAAAACAATAAGTTTACAGGTCAATCGTTTAAATACCGATAGAAATAGTGTCGTTAATTTACAGTTTATGCAAGAAGAGAAAAGAGTTTTCGCAGGATTTTCTAGCAGTCAGTATGATTGTCGCCACAATGCATTGCTTTTTATCAGCTAATGAATAATAAAACGTAAAATTGAATCATTTAAAAAAAATTCTATTTTTTAAATCAAACACTATTTTAATATGAAATATGCTATAAATTTCTAGATACCCTCTAAAATTAAAATATTATTAAGTATTAATTCCTGTTAAATAGCAATTTATAATTTATGAACTGCATAAATATACTTTATTGTCATATTTCCTTTTATAATTTGTTAATAAAATATGATTTTTATTTATGTTCCCTGTCTCATCATTAGATTTGATTAGATATGTTTTTTTTGTTTTTTTTTTATTAAAAACAAGTCAATAATATTTACAATAATTTTCTAAAACGTTAAATAAATAATATTTATATGCATTTTATGGCTTTTTTTTTAAATCAGAGTGAATGCAAAAATAAAATGGAATCATGTAGTGGTAAAAATAAAATTCAAACTCTTCCCGGTAAATAAACTTTACATTTTATCTCAATTATTATGTTCTTAATATTCATTTATATACAATTTTCTCACATATTCTATGATTTTTGTATTTTTTACAAACTAATTACATGATTATAAAATATTATTCATCATCCGATTTGGTCATTCACTTTCTTAAAATTAGATAAAAATGAAGAATACACAAACACCAACAATTGGATATAGTACATTTATATTCTTGTATTTCAGTTAACATGGAAGTAAATTTTTAATTTTACGTGCTAATACGTTGTGCTCATGATAAAAATACAAATAAGCTCCATCGAATATACATTATTATCTACTCTGATGTCAGTTTGTTTACGGGCTACAAGATAATGTATAAAAATAGGTCTGCGCCGTTTGATAGTCATGAGGTGGAAATCGCGACGCAAACCGTTTGGTGTGATGAAAATGTGCAAAGTAGATATAAATTGTTTTATAAATAATCCCTTATACACAAGTTTTGGTTTGTAAAATCGGTTTCATGTATATGGCACAATTCACCGGCGAAGGTGTATCTCACGTGGTCGGCGCGTAGCCCAAGTTCTTTCTTTGCAAGAAAAGGTGTATTTGACAGAACGTCGGCCTCTGGTGCTCAGACTGCCTCCAGCACTCAGCCATAAGGTCCACTATATCTTTGGTACACGGCGGCGGGGGCCGGGGCAACGGTGTAAACCCTGCTTCATCTTCTTGTAAGTGACCGAGGTTCTCAACTACTTCAGCGTCAGTCATCGTGTCGAACGGACGCCTTCGACACATATTTAGGATCTCCCAAAGACACACTCCAAATGACCAGACATCGCTCTTGATTGTGTACTTTCCCTAGAAGCAAACACATAATTATTATTCAAAATTGTGAAATTTTTTCTTATAAAAAAGAACGGGTCATAAATTAAGTAAAAATTTTAATAAAAATTGGGTTACTTACAAGATATACAGATTCCCATGCCATCCAGCGTACAGGAAGAGCCATCGTACCATTGACTTTATAATAATCTAATGCATAAGCTTCGTTGTCTGTTCCAAAGTCAGATATTTTAATTTGATAGCCCTTACCAACCAGGCAATTTCTAAACAACAACCAAAAAAAAAAATTATGCTAAGCTTTATTTTTATGCTGTATATATCATTTAATGTTTTCTACACTACTTGTTTACTTTTCTTACAGATGCAGTTAATTATTGATTTGTGTGCTTATAAAAGAGAGGGTTTAAGCTACTAATGAGAGATTGGAGAAGGGGGGAAAAGGGTCGGTCAAATATTTGACCCCTGCTATGGCTGACCAAGCATGTGGGCCTGTAAATATTGTAGACCACAGTTACCCTCCACACAGTCGCTGGCCCGCAGAACCTTAATTGTGGGTCCAATCAAAGCGTTCAAATAGACTGTGTTTGTTATTATTATTTTTCAGTGAATGAGGTGATTTCGGGAATATGAATTCGTTCATTTACCTTGTAGCTAGGTCTCTGTGTACAAAATTCAGCGACTCGAGGTACCGCATGCCGGATGCAATTTGCGTAGCCATGTACAAAAGGCAGTTGAAACTTTAAAAAAAAAATGAAAAATTAAACATAAATTTAATATGACTTTCAGTTAATAAATTAATCTTCAAGAATACAAAATTTTACCTTAAAGTCTTAACCCCTAGAGGCAGTGGTCTGGAAGTATCAGCAGGGACATGAGTTTTGAGAAATTGTGTTAGGTCACCATGGTCCATGTATTCCATTACAACGCACAGTTGTTCATCACGACTGCATACACCAAGAACGCGGGCAATATTTATATCCTCAAGAGCGCCAAGGATCCTCACGTCCCGATGAAAGTCAGCCCTGGTAAACAAAACAGAAACATAAAATATAACGATTATAAAATTAATATTTTACTAGGTGCTACAGAAATCTGTTCTGTCTGTCAAAATTCAAACAATTCTATACATTATTGCAACCACGCTTGGACCTAACCTATCAACTGTGGGGTTCCACCAAACCAAACAATATCCAGAGCATCAAATACTTCCAATAAAATATTCTCAGACAAATAATCAAATTTCCTTACTACACCACAAACCTTACTATCTAAAAAGTTTTTAACATTCCTTTGGTCAACAAATCAATCAGCTTCCAAAGCTTTCAATCCATCCTAACTTTACTTCCCAATACCTATCAACACCTATCCATCCTGAACCGTGCTACAAGGTCTTGAAAGATGATGGCCTTAAGACACCTTTGTCAATTAATTCCTCACAGAGTACCATATGCCAGATGGCTGGTTTCATATAACCAATGACACGCTACATTTAGAGAACAATTATTCTAACGTAGCGGATAGTTCAAAACGCTTCATAACCAGCCCACACAAGAGATAACCTATAAACGCATGAGAAAAATTAAAGTGTTACTATGTGAATCCAAAGAAAATAATTAATTTTGCTTTTATTTTATTTTTAACCCTTCTTTGCCTTTCCAAAAACTAAGAACGATACTACTTTGGTTCATTTCAAATAAACCATCACTTTTTCCTCTTTTAACAGTCTTATCTTAACATTTTTCAAAAATTTAATTATTGTATTATACTTTCTATCTAAGGTTTTGATGAAAAGAAAAAGCGAGTGTCACAAAAGAGATTCAAACCCATGAGCTTTATTTCAAATCGCTGTTAATTACTTGAGCTATGGTAACATCTCAACGTACAACCACTCCAATTTTCCCTCCTTTTTGCCATATTTTCAATTATACAGGGTGACTTGCTACTCGTGCTACAAACTTCACCAGTAGATTCTTGACCCTAAAATGAACAAAAAAGTTCATATTGACCATGGTCCGATTCTCAACCATTTCAGAGTAATTTCGCTTTTTATCGATTTTGAAAGATATCACGTCCTGGCGTCGGAAAATCGTGATATCTTTTAATCTAAACATTTCTCTTAAAATCCATAAGTACCGTTGAAATCCCCGTTAATTTTTCAATAAGAAGATGAAGGTGGCAAAACGTTTGGGCTAATTTTTGGTGTTTTATTTCAGCCAGAACTACAAAAAGAGTGGAAAATTGTGTAAATCGGAAAGTGTATAAAGTAATCCAGAGTTTCTAATTTTAGTCTCAGAAGGCAGCAAATTTGAGGAAAACTACCTGATTTAATTACGCTTCCAACGCACTCGTCATTTTCTTATTTAGTGGTTGTGAGACCAAGATGTTGATGACAAAAAGAGAAAAAATAGTGGTTCAAGGAGGAAAAAAATAAAAAATAAATTATTTTTCGACTTTTCATCTCAATTGAAAACCTTAATTACTTGAAAGATATTGATTCATCAAGAGGACCACGAAAAGTAGTGAATTTAACAAGTTAAAATGAAGTATACCTTCACTCAAGCTCTCCGTTCCCATTTCATTTGTCGCCGAGAATCAAATAGATTACACGACGTTTGACAAATGGCAAAAAGGAGGGAAAATTAAAAAAAAAAAAAAAGAAGTGGGGTGGAGGTGGGAAGTTAGTGTCCGAGCGGATCGAGGTCACGATAGCTCAAGTGGTAGAGCAGGTGTATCTAGCCGAAGGCCATGGATCCGAATCCCGTTGTTTTCACTGACTTTTTATCTCAACTAAAAGCCTTAATCAATTGAAATAAATTTTATAAATTTATCTGCCCAATACCCACCCTAAATTTTAGAAGTGAATAAACACTTTCTTTCAAATTATTAATGTATTACAAGGAACTTGAATAACGTAATTTAAAAACAAATTATAACTTATAATCTAACATTATTTATATAAACATTATCCTTAAATTTCTAATAGTAATCTGAAAAATCAATTAGACCTAATTCCTCAATAATATCCTTAATTTGATCTTGCGTTAGAATATATTTCACTTCAATGACATGAGATTAAGTTCCTTATAAAATGATTTTGAACATCAATATGTTTACTTCTTTTCATTTCACAAGTGAGCACCATTTTAATTGCACAACTTTTACATTAAATTGTACAAACATTGTTTGTAAATCTCAGGATTTGAAGATGATCTCACTAAATATCGAAACGTTGGCACGATAAAGAAAATGCTTTTCTGCAATCTACCTCACACAAGACCGCATCTCACGATTTCTGAATGATCATAGATTAACTGATCACCACACATTTTACTAACTGTTTAAAATAATTATTTAATAGTATTTCTAAACGGTTTTTACAAATTTGTTGAGAATGGGCAACAGTAGAGCCTGAAGCCGGACCAAGAAAAAAAATGCTACACTTCGAGTTCATCAAGGATGAATATTTTAATAAACTTCATCAGATACAATAAACGGCTTGAAAACTCAAAAATACACCGAAGCATACATTATACTTTTGTAAGCAAAATGGATAATTAATAGATGATTAGTTGTTATATTTATTCTTGAGATCTACGAGGTGACCTCTACTGAGGTCTAGTTTGGCTGGCCAATCTTCTGGCCCTGCATTGCTGTTCATTTTGTCAAAGGTTTTATAGCACTATGCCATCTTAATTCATGTGAGTCAAGAGCATATTTTAAAGACTGATCACTCTACAGGGTCTGACTGATGGTCAGACACATTTTGGTTCATGCCATCTTCAGTTAGAAACTGTGAGTGGCCCAGTAGAGTAATCAAGTGCCAATCCTGTTTATCATATCTTCATTGGTGACACACACAAATATAAATTGGCCTACGAGGATGGAAAACTTCTGAAATGAGTGACCTGCCGAAGCAGTAAGGATAGGCTGAGCAGTATGGTACTTGGCATTTTGCTATGTTCAGATGGATTGTTTGTATAAACCATAAGGGCACTGACACAAGGAGCGGTTTTGACCGAATCGTTTACCGCTTCGGTTTTGCTAGTTCGTGACACATGCAGCGGAATAATGTGCGTTTTGTTTTCTCCAGTTTTTAAATGTATCCTACAGCAGTGCATACAAGCATTGAACGTTGCAAGGTGTTCTTTTGCAGTTTGTATAACAAGTCCTGTTTAATAAATATATTGTTCTGTAACTGTTTGTAATTCCGTGTAGTTTACAGAGTTCCCATGGATGAAGAGAAACTTCTGGTGTGCCTGTTGTACTACCGTTGGAAGAAGAGAAGGGAGAGATAAAAACACAGGAAAATATGGGTTCATCCAATTGTCGAGAAGATAAGCAAAAGAGGGCATTTTAAGAATTTGTTTTCAGAGATGAGGAAACACCCCGAAGAATTTGTTGACTTTACGAGGATGTAAATGAGCGGTTTTGACCAGTCGCATAGTAAAATGAAATGCATTACATTTTTTTTCTCCACGTCTATTTTTTGGGGTCTTAAAAGCAAATTAGAAGACTGACAAACAACCCTTCAAGAAAGTGGGGTACGGACAGCTCGAATAAACGCCACGTTTGTCAGGGCTGATGCAATACTTGGGTTCCACTCATCGGCTGGCGTTTTCAAAACCGACGCGTCGTCTCTGCCACCGACCGACTCGTTTTGAAAACCACCTCTGTCACGTTATATGCAACAACAATGAACGACGCACCGCCCCGATTTTTCTCAAGATAAACGCTTCGGTCAAAACCGCTCCGTGTGTCATCAAACTGAAGACGTAAAATGATAAAATTTGATAGACCCAGTGAGATTAGTAAAGGTTAGGTTTCACCAAAAGAGATGGCTTTGGGTAAATTTCTGTACAATAATTGAACCAGCCGGTTTGCAGCAAATTTACGCATTTTATGACAGGCTTGTTTCGAGGTGATGTTTTATTTTATGATTGTAAGAATGTTTGGATTTTTACGATAACTCACAAGTTCTTTTAAGTACGAGGGTGGAGAATCCCCATTGAATTAAATAACATTAAGCAACCCCAAAGGCTACAGTGTTTGTGGGCGAAAAGCGAACGGGAGTTGCGGTCTGGGCACTTTCATCTTCACGGTGGGGACGAGTGCATTAGGTGCAGGCCGAGTAAGCTGGGGTGGAGTAATTATTTTTAAGGGGAAGCCCTTTGATTTATTTAGAGATGTCAGGGTTGTCTTACTTTTCTTTTTCGCTGGCGTTTTGAAGAAGAAACTTGACTGCGACCAATCTTTTTCCGAGGCTAGCGTTCAAACCGTATTCTGGAATGCCGTCGGCTTCTGCGACGTATACCTACAGGAGAAATACAATTTTAAAATAATTAATATCAAATAATTAGGAAAAGGTGAGGATAAGTACCGTTCCGAAAGCTCCTTCTCCTAACTGAGTAATCATGCGCAATCTATGCCTTGGGAATTCCGGTACGGTCGTCTGTTCGAGCCTTCTCTTCAGAGCTGTGAGAACTTCCTGTTGACTAGCGGCCTGAAACAAACGGTAACATAAAATTATTTCCAAGATTTCTCTTTGAAGTCTATCGACCTGTAGTTCGGTCATTTTCGGCAATCATGGTTTTTAGTATTTCAACGCTTTTAAAGGTCAGTTTGCATAGACAAATCCTTCTTTACAAAAGAACGGAAAAACGCCGAAACGCTTCTTCTCCAAGAAAATCGGAAATAACCAAATATCAAATTATTATCTAACAATTTTGTTCAGGTATTTCTACCAAGGAACAATACCGAGACTGTAAGTTTAACGAGAGGTATCGTTTCACCGATCGACCCGTTCATTTTCTTGGTAAATGTTTCCTTTAAGATTTAATTAAGGATCTACAGTTAAAGGAAGTAAACGGCAAAAGTCAATAACGCTTTTGGGCTGAAAGGGGAAAGACAAACACTTGTTAAACTTACTCAAATCGAAGCCGAGAAAAATCCGAACAAACATAAATCGGAAACGTCAACAATCGTCGGATGGAAAATCTGAATTTTTAACGATGTCTACCTATTTCTCAATACTTAAAACGCCTCGAGTTCGATCCTAATCCTTTAACTCATCGGACTTTTTTTTGACTGATTCAAAAATAACGAATGTGCAAAAGGATGGTAATTCAATATTTAAAAAATTACTCCTCCTGAAAGAGTTGCATTTTTAAAAAGAAACGTGATGAATGACGAAACGGGGTGGAAGTGAATAAGACGTAGGTCGATAACGTACAACTTATAATGGTTTACATGACACAACTTCTTATATATATCCTATTTCATACATATGATTCTAGAACTGCCAGGGTTGGTTTATAACTTTACCATATGAGATCAGATGGATCACCCCGTTAATAAAACACCGCGGTACTTTGACAACAGTGGCATAAATTTCAAGTTTCAGTTCTCTCAGAATATAACATATCCGCCCTTGTGTCTCAATAATCGATTGGACATATAAACGTTACTATATCCTGGCAAATTATTGAAACGTATTGTCGTAGAAGTACAATCATAGTTGATTATTTTTTTCTTTTCTGTGTTAGTTGGTGTTATTCAGCGAGTGAGACTTTTTTTTGAGCATACAAACGTAACATACTGTTTGGCTTTTTATACCATCTCATCTTTTTTACATTAAAATAAAATCATGGTGAATATGTTCATTTTGTGGCTTTTTTTAACCTACGTAAGAGCAAAAATTGGGAGAGGGAGAGAGAGAGAGAGAGAGAGAGAGAGAGAGAGAGAGAGAGAGAGAGAGAGAGTAAAAGAGAGAAGAGATAAGATATCAACACAGCAGTGAAGAAAATAGAGGTAAAACCAAAAAAAGTTACAGGAATAAATTATAAAACAAGGGAAAAATAACAAATAGTACAATGATGTAAATTAAGTAAATATGTTAGAAAGAACAGAGAGATAGGTAGGTAGTAGGAGAGATTGATAGAGATAAAAAGCCAGAGAAAGAGAGAGAGAGAGAGAGAGAGAGAGCGAAAGAGAGAGAGAGAGAGAGAGAGAGAGAATGAGTAGGTGAGAAAGAGAGAGAGTAAAAGAGATAGATGAGAGAGAGAGAGAG
>CM077112.1:11148336-11159949 GCA_039619505.1 Cimex hemipterus | reverse complement strand
AGAGAGAGAGAGAGAGAGAGAGAGAGAGAGAGAGTGAGAAGGAGGACAAAGAGACGATGAATGACTCTGAAAGATACATAAGAAAAAAGTGAAAATGAGGAGTGGGGAGAGAGAGAAGAAAGAGAGAGAGGGGGAGAGAGAAGAAAGAGAGAGTGAGGGGGAGAGAGAGAGAGTGAGGTAGTGAGGGAGAGGGAGAGGGTGAGATAGAGAGGCAGTTTAAAAGCTATCGGAACAAAAAATGGATGAACAAATACAACAAAGAAGAGTAAATATTAATAACGAAGCCTATTAAAAAATAACAGACTGCCATTTTATACATCACAAAACAGAAAATAAAATTGTACCAATTCAGTGGGACTAATTAAGCAGGGAAATATTATTCTTTTCTTTCATCATACATATATTAAGTTATTTAGGACAATTTTTAGTAAAAGAAGTATAATTCGTTCTTGTTTGTGTTGGGTTTTTTATATAAATTTTTGTCCGGTATAAAATTACACTTGGAATACATTGATGTTTTTTTCTCTAAGCTTTAAGTTAGTTTTGAAGCACCTTTGTTGTTAGAACTGAGTTGTTTAAGCCTATTTCCCTCTTGGTTATTACCCTTTGAAAGCGGGATGTTGGAAACCCATTGAAACAGCCGCGGGCTTTTGAAGTCTGGTTTTTTACAGCAAAAAAAAAAAATACAAGAAACGCTTGGAACAGAGGAAAAAAGGACTATTTTGCCATTTATCGATTAATTTCTCGTTCTCGTTTGGGCGCAATATATTACGCTTTCTTTTCTTTTTCCTTCCGATATGTCGGCGATATAGCGAGAGCGACACGACATGATTCAGGTCCGACTAAGCCATGAGTTAATTTATTGAGACGCCGTCCTTTTGAAATTTTTTCCTTCATCAGGCCCTTTCAATAAGACTCCGCCCCAACGAGGCGAACTGCAATATTTTTCAGATCAGCATTCCGAGACGTAATGCATTGATGAAGAGTCCCGGGCAAACAAGCCCAACTTTTCCGAATGAAGAGGAAGGGGAAGGATTATTAGAAAAGCAATTCTTGAAGCACATAAAAGAACGGGACGGGAAAAGGGGGACTCGTAAACGTGAAATATCCACCGGGGGTTATGAGAAGATGATAAATAAACGGTCTGACCGTCTGTAAAGTTGGAATTATGCTGGCCGAAAGGAACATAATAGAAATAGATCCTTCCCGGAAGAGCGTAATAATATTACCTTTTTGTTTTTCTCTTCTTTTGAACGTGTTGTTCCCCTGAGATAGAGAGAATCCTTATCCTGAACCACTGGGATCGGGGGGGTGTCAGAAGGTAACAGTGGCAAAGTACCAGCATTGACATCAGGAACAGCATAATCATATGACGTATCTAAAAAATGTAAATATTATTATATCAACATTTGAGTGAAAATGTATGAAAATTAAATAATATTAAATATAGGGAGGTTGCAAAAGATGGCGGCCAGGTAAACTCTATCCTTTTGGTGAACTAACTGCTCTCACCACTAGATGGGCGTCGTCCATTCCTTACATACCATTTTGTGTGTGTCCGTGTACTTTTGCTTGTTGCATATATAAAATATATTTATAAACAAATGAATTATGAAAAATATACAGTGCGTTCGGTTCGTGTGACAAACTTTTCCCGTAGATTCTAACTTCAAAATGGAACCAAAAGGTTTTAATTATCTAAGGCCCGAATTTCAGCAGTTTCGGAGTGATTCCGCTTTTTCTGATTTTTTTACGATTTCACGACCTTGCATCAAACAAATAACGACAACTCCAAAAGGTCAAGGTCTTAGAGAAATCCGTTGGTACAATTGAAATCTACGTCAAATTTTTAATAAGATGTGATCAATACTAAACTTTCAAACGTTCGAGAAGTAAGTGTTTCAGTAGCGAGATTTTTGAAAAAAAAAAAATTCGTTGAAAAACTACTATTTCCAAAGGCCAGCAAATATCAGAGAACGTACTCCACTTAAGACCTTTTTAGTAGCGTAATTTCTTTTTTTAATTTAACGTTTTTAACATTGAATAAATTAATTCAAAACTTCTTTAAGTTTTTTCAAACTTCCCACCTTACCAATCCTTCGACCACGGTTTTTTTCCTTCGTGAATTTCTTCTTCTTGGAAAAAGTAAATTAAAAAAAAAAAACAATTAAACCCATAAAAAGGTTTTAAATGGAGAACTTTCTCTGAAATTTGCTGGTCTCTAGGTTTGAAAATAGCAATTTAGAACCACCAAATATGTTTTTCAACTTTGAAAAAATAAATTTTTTCCAAAGTTCTCGCTGCTAAAACGCTTATTTCTCGAAGGTTTACAAGTTTAGTATTGATCACATCTTATTAAAAATGTAACGTAATTTTCAATAGAATCATTGGATTTGTCCTTAAGCTTTCGGTTTTGGAGTGATCATTGTTTATTTGAAGCAAGGTCGTGAAATCTTAAAAACCAGAAAAAGTGAAATAACTCAGAAACTATTGACATTAGGACCATAATTAATTAGGATTTATTTTATTACTTTTTGAATTTGATTCTGCTAGCAAAGTTTGTACTACGAGTACACCCTCCACAGGTATAAAACTATTTTCTATTTGAGGTGTAGATGGTCGTTATAGTCAGAATAGCAGAAAGTATTAGTTTATATTAATTTCTATTTGAATATTTTATTTAATTTTTGTGAAGTTGTTTACATACCAGAGGGGTGAGGCTGTTTATTCAAAGCATCCTTCATTTCCATGACGACAGTGCTGTAACTGTAGTACGGGGCGTACTTCAGAGCTTGGTAGGGTTCTTGGTACTCGTCCGCTTTTATGTCCATGAGGAGAGCCGTGTCAGCGCCGCCCGAAGCCATCGGCAGAGTACCCTTGGAGCTGTACGCCTTTTCCGCCGTGCCGCAGGAAGAACCCGAAGACAGGCCACCGGTGCCCAGGGCCGTCTTAGCCGCCAAAGGGGACGCGAAACACTTCCTTTGCCGGTGTCTCGATACGATGAGGAAGATGCAGACGGCGAGGAGGATTATGACCGCCATCAGGATCCCGATTATCACTGCCATGTAAGTATGGTCGTCCTGCTTTGCAACTGAAAAAACATTTCCATTTGGTAATAAATTTAGAAAAATAAACGTTAGCAGTTATTAAATTCACTAATTTCGCAGTCAATTGAACAATTAGTATATTTCAATTAATGTTTTTGGTTGAGATAACAAAGTCAATGGTACGAGTGAGATTCGAACCCACGATCTTCGGCTAGATACGCCGCTGCTCTACCACTTGAGCTATCGTGACGTCGATCCACTCGGACACTAACTTCCCATCTCAACCCCACCTTTTGAACTATAAATATTACCAAAATCTTTAGTTTTTTTTGAAAATTTGTAACTTTTAAACTAAAATGCTAATCCATTTTCAAATGTTTTAGTTATGGAATAAAAATACAAAACGATCTTTCACAAGTTTATTTTATCAATTTTCCTCTTTTGTTGAATAGACTTCTTATGAACATGATGCTATAATGTTAATATTAAATTGGGATGCAGTTAGAACCTAAAACCGCAAAACATAGAAGTATGTTTTAAAGTTTGATGGGTCCGCTGTTCCTTTTATTTTAATGGATTCCTTATGAATTTAAAAAAAATTGATGGTAGCAATTATAAAATTAAATCTTAATTATCAATACTTAATGTAAGAAAAAATTAAAACCTTAAAAAAAAAAAATTAAAAATGCAGAAGATTGTTTTCAGGTTTAACCTCTTAATTTTTACTGTTGCGTTGAATAGACTTCTCGTGAAAAATTGATGCTAATTAATTAAGGTTTTTAGTAGTCCCATCTAAAAGAGAGAAATTCAAAAGGTGGGGTTCAGATGGGAAGTCAGTGTCCGAGTGGATCAAGGTCACGATAGCTCAAGTGGTAGAGCAGCGGCCGAAGATCGTGGGTTCGAATCCCGTTCGTGCCATTGACTATTTTTTATCTCAACCAAAAACCATAATTAACCATAATTAGCGGTTATTTTTTCAGCATAAAATCAAAATAATTTCAACGTTTAAAATACGTAGTTAAATAACCTATTTATGACACAACTCAGCATTGTTTTACCACCTGATATTATACTGGGGTGAATGCTGTCGAAAATTGACTTATTTGACATGCAAAGGACGTCTTGTTTCCATAACAGGCTCGTCAAAGTTGAATTGAGCCTAAATTTAACTTTGAACCAGTTTAACTTTACCGGTAGTCGGTTAATAGTTATTTCTTTCTTAGTTTTCCCGTCGTTCTTCCAGTAAATACACTTAGTAGTTATTCAATAAATTATACAGGTGATAAACTACTGTACAGTACTATTTTTAGACCTAGAATTGTCCATATTAAACAACCTCATTGAAATAGACCTACAGAGAAAACCCACAGGATTCTTCTCACCCAAGGACCAAACAAGCTGCTGGTTTCATAAAACTATCAAAGAAAATTAGTAAATTTAAAACCTTAACAAAAATTGGACATTACGAAATATTTATTGATAGGTTGCTGATAGGACTCAGCTACACCATGGAATATGAATAATTGGGTTTTCGTTGCATGCCAGACATTGATGAATTTCAGAAAAATAAGGTAAAAATGTTTAAACTGGATGGTTTTAGACTGGCTTTTAGAACATCCATTTAGAAACATCCTCTCGAAGCTTAAAGACAAAGTAACAAATCTTCGCAAAAAGCGCGCTTTACAAACTTTATTGTAACGATTGCGAAATTAAATATACAGGAAAAAGCGGTAGAGAAATAAAAATGAGAGTTAAAGAACATTTGCCTAAATCGACCAAATTTCGGAATTTAAAGACCATCTACAATAAACACAACAAAAGATTTAAATTTAAACGCAAGAATGGTACATAATTTCACCAAAGGGAAAGAACGAGATTGGTTTGAGAAATTAGAAATTAAAAAAACGTAAAATTAAACATGTAGATAAAAGATTTAATAATGTAATAGAACTTGATCTACCTCCTAGTTTAAATATGTACATAAATAATATTAGATCAATTAATTTAATTTTTATTATTTTCATCATTTACTAATACACTATTAAGTAATTATTTAGAACTCGTGAGATGCTGGTGTGATGAGAGTTCCAGAAAAACATTTTCTTTATCGTGCCGCGTTTCGAACTGTATTGAGGACATCTTCAGGGCCTTCGCATCTCACGATTTCTGAATCATTCAATCAATCAACGGTCTCTAATCACCATACATTTCTACGATTAAGGTATCATTTTAATTTTATTTTTTAGTAAATAATTAGATTAATTATTAATAAAAATAGATAAAATAAAAACTAAACAACAATTAAAAAATAAATAGAAAAAAATGAACAAACATACTTTTATTATATATAAATAATAATATAAATCATAATTTTTTCCCCGATGGTATTTCGATTAGGAAGTTTGAACCCTCGAAGTGCTGGTGTTTTTGGAAAAAAAATTGTAAGTAAGAGTTTGAATTCAGGACCGCTGGAATCGAACACGGGACCTTTACCTTACAGTGAGCGCCGTGTCAACGCCTAAACCGCCAAACCTAAACGTCGTCCTCCGGTAGAACTCCTTCAAACTGATGATGAGCTAAAAGCCCGAAATCGGGACCATTGAAATCAACTGACTGTGAGTAGGAATTATCTTTTTAAAAAGACTCTCAACACGGCACGTAAGAATGGCACAAGTACACAGAAGACAAATACTTTGAGCCCTGAAGATGATCTCAATAAAGATCGAAATGTTGCACGATAAAGAAAATGTTTCTCCTGAAACCTTTATTACACCAGACCGCATCTCACGATATCTGAATAATTATCGATTAACGGTCACTAATCTCTACACATACATCTTTTTAAAAAGATTGATAAACTATGACTTATGCATTAGTACGTCGAACTTTTCTTAAATATTCTTTTTTCGTTATTATTATTATTATTGTATTTAATAGTATTGTTTTAACTTGAAAACTAGTGTTTCATAAAATTTGAGAATAGTTGGAGTTTTGGAAATACTTTGTTTCAATTTTTAAAATTCGTTTGGATTGAATTCATATTATGACTGACATTAGAATGTTAGAATTAAGACTTACCTGGAATTTCGGATTGCGGTCTGTTTTGTTCCTTATCGACGAAAACGTCACTCTGCACGGGAAGATCGGGGTTAGGCGGCATTTCCGGTGTGAAGTTACCGTGAGCGATATCTGTAAGATAAGACACCAAATTAGTGTGACAAGGGTGATGCGAAGGAGGGGCGGGGGATCCCTGAGAGGCGATGACTTGTCGTCGGTAAAGGGGTTGCTGAAGACGCGATGGGGGTAGGGCGGCGATTGCCAATAATGGAACTCGCCCTTTTGTACTGTCAACATAGAAGGTGTAACACGAGAGATATGGCCCTTTAACAGTCGATCTATCCTGGCCCTTAAGGCATCTTTGGCGGCTGTTATCGTTCAACAACAAACCCTGCCTTAAATGTCCACGTCTAGAATATCTTTACTCGGCGAGGCATTTTTTTTAAATCAAAAATTCACTATTTTCGTGGTCCGCTCGACCAATTAATATAAGACAATTAATTACGGTTTTCAGTTGAGATGAAAAAAGCTAATGGCACGAGAGGGATTTGAACCCACGACCTTCGGCTAGATACGCCGCTGCTCTACCACTTGACCTATCGTGACCTCGATTTACTCGGACACGAACTTCTCATCACAATCCCACCTTTTGAAATCGCCCTCCTTTTTGCCGTTTTTCAAATATGTTGTGTAATGTATTTGATTCTCGGCGACAAATGAAACGGTCACGGAGAGTGAATTAAGGTCCACTAAAAACCTTAACCTGACACGAGCAAAAAATGGCAAATAAAAGGAGAATTCAAAAGGTAGGGTTGAGATGGGAAGTTAATGTCCTAGTGGAGCGAGGTCACGATAGCTCAAGTGGTAGAGCAGCAGCGTATCCGAAGATCGTGGGTTCGAATCCCGCTCGTGGGACTGACTTTTTATCTCAACAGAAACAACTACTTCGGCTAGATACGCCGCTGCTCTACCACCTGACCTATCGTGACCTCGATCCACTCGGACACTAACTTCCCACCTCAACCCCACCTTTTGAATTTTCCCTTCATTTTGCCACAAGTTTTTTTAGTTAACCTTAATTGGCTCTCCATGGCCAATTTTATTTGTCGCCGAGAGATAAATTACACGACATTTAAAAAAAAGGTAAAAAGTAGGGAAGATCGTAGGTTCGAATCCCGCTCGTGCCATTGACTTTTTTCAGCTCACCCAAAAACCGTAATTAATTGTCTTTTAATCAAAAAATTCATTCAAGAACTTCGGCGACGATTTTTAAAAATTGGACACACAATTCCATCAGCTGTAGGATTTAAATTGATCGACGAATACTGAAACGATGTCGGATTGGACCAATTAATTTGCAGCCTTTACATCATTATTGAATCTACGATGAGAACAGTCATCATTATTTCTCACGTCGTCAGGATAGTTATTCTGGATTATTAAACGAATTGACAAATTTAAACTTTACATTTTTCTTCTCTCTGTTTTGTAAAAAGAACAGACCTTGATTACTTCATCCGGACAAAGATTGATGTACGTCTAGACGTTTGTGGGAGAAATGTGGATTTGAATTAAAAAAATAAAAAAATGGATCCAAAGGGAACAAGAGGAGTGTCTTTGTTTTCGAACCCGGAATTTGGGGCATGTGTCCATTTCAGAATTCCATGCATATGTCCGTTTTGCTAATATGGGCAGGTATGACACGAGGGTGAGGTGAGCGAGAGATAAAGAGAGAGAGAGAGAGAGTGAGAGAGGGTAGAAGGGAGAGAGAAGACTTATATTAAAACAGGGCATTCAGAACATGTCGACCCGATGAAAACAATGCTCCGGAACACGACGTCGGGGATATTGGCATTCCGAGTAATATGGGCATACCGTCGTACAAAGCCCCCCAATTGACATAACGGAGGAGGTATCCTGACAATTAGTATAGGGTAAATAGGGCTTCTTCACATCGAATTCCCCCGAGGGCAAGAAACGTAGCGATTCATAAACCCCTGCACAATATCTTGTTTGTTTCTTGTCTTCAGCGTACACAATATGCGGTTTAGCCCTCCCCCTTCAACCAAAACAAACCTTTACAACCCCTTCTTATTCAATTAATTCCGCTTTTTTTAACTAATAAAATCCTAATCACGTCCTTGATAAAAATGCCTAGCATTTTGATTTATAATTATATAACTAAAAAATGAGACGCAACCAAAGAAGAGAATTTGATTTTAACATCTTAACAGATAAATTGGTTCCAATTTAATTTAACTATAGGTAAAGGTAATCGTTTAAATTACACTGACCGCTAAAAAAAATTCCACCCAATTGATTTTTCTTCTCTATAAAAGAAAATTCTACCCTAAATTTGTTTATGCTATTTTTTAAATTGGCAATTTCAATTAGACACTCAATCCTTAATCCAAAAGAAGGATTTTTCAAAGTTTACTTTTACGGAATTTATAATGGTTATTCAGTCTCATTTGGATTCTGAAGCAATAAAGTGTTTACTACAATTAATTAATGTTTTTAGTTGAGAGAAAAAAGTCAATGGCACGAGCGGGATTTGAACTCACGGTCTTCGGCTTGATAATCCGCTGCTCTACCACTTGAGCTATCGTGACCTCGATCCACTTGGACATTAACTTCCCATCACAACCCCACCTTTTGAATTTTCCCTCTTTTCCGCCATTTTTCAAATGTCTTTTGATCTATTTGTTTCTCGACGACAAATGAAATGGCCACGGAGAACTTTGGTATAGTATACTTCATTTTAAATAATTAAATTTCCTAATTCCACTTGAACAATTAATTAAGTTTTTTAGATGAGAGAAAAAAATCATTGGTACGAGCGGGATTCGAACCCACGATCTTCGGCTTGACACGCCGCTGCTCTACCACTTGCGCTATCGTGACCTCGATCCATTCAGACACTAACTTCCCATCTGAACCCCACCTTTTGAATTTTACCTCCTTTTTCCATTTTTCAATCCCGGAGGTTCGAATCCCGCTCGTCCCAGTTTCTCTCACTTAAAAACCTTACTTAAATGTAAAATATTAATTGGTCAAGCGAACCACGAAATTAGTGCACATAAAGTGTTTACTTTTCTTTTTTTTTTTAATTTTTAAACTTAAAAATGACATGCTTAGGATGTTGCGAACTGTGTGGCTCTTATTGGCCGTTAGACGTTTTCACTAAATCTATAATAGAAACCATAAACAATTCGGTTATAGGTGCCCTAGGGTAACAGAACCACAGGATAAAAGCTGTTAAAGCGATTCATCAGCTCCAGGAAGTTCGAGGTGTTCCAATTTCTGATCGCACTGCTCCATGAAGATGGAGTGAGTATGGACTGTTGTCTTTTCATCCTTAAGAGGACCAGAATTGTCCAGAACACAAAGTTGCGCGGCTTCCATTTGCTCGAGAACACAACCACTGGTCTTTGGACGATTGGCCTGCTGTACTTTGTACAGCTGAGTATAGATTTGCTCTACGATCTCCAGTTGGACGTGAAAGAACGAGGAGAACGCAAAACCAAAGGTAAGAAGATTGTAATTTTTTTCGTAGAGCCAAGCTTTTCTACGTAGCTAAGTGATGAAGTGGGCGCCAATTTAAATACAGAGTCAATGACGGCCGCTCGCTCTGTTGATGAAATTTTGGAACATCATGCGTTCCCTATCCTCGATGAAATCAGCGACCCTGTTCTGTTGTAATGCCCGTCCAAAGGTTGCTCGAGTAGACAAACGTATCTTCAACATCATAACTTCAAGGTCTTATTGGCCAGTCCGTTCTTCAGATTTGAACCCCATGGAACATGTACGGGATGACCTCGAAAGACGACTAAGATCACGTCCATCACTTGTTGATGCCCTGCAGAATCTTGAAATGACTTTGTGAAGAATGGGCAATTCTTCTGTAAAAAAAGGTATTTTCAGACTGGTAGAAGAACAACGAGGCGTCTTCGAGATGTAATTAAGACAAGAGCAGGAAATACGCGAAATTAAAATCCAAAACAAATTCTCTCTATCGGTGTTTTTCCTTTGCAATTTACTTTTTTATACAAAGACTCAATTATTAAAAGTTGAAAAACATGAAACATTGAATAGTATATAAAAATATATACAAATCAACGTATATTACAAGTGGGCGGAATTTTTTGCACGTCAGTGAATTTCCTGCAAATCTAGATAAATATATTTAATTATAAAGAAAAATGGCAATGGAGTTTTATTTAAATGGTTGTAAAAAATAAATATAGGCGGCCAAAAGGTAGATTTATGTTCGGAAAAAACAAGACAATGGTTACCTCACTTCGGATTTCATTTGGTACTTCTCTTCGGGGGGAAAACAAGCACAAAAAAACCTTCATTCGTTACTAGAGGCTACATATCACTCTGAAGAGTTTTTATTAAAAACCGTGATTCACGTGTTCCCTGTTCCCCGGGTGCTTAAGTTTCCGAATGTTTGGACTTGTCCATACTGGCGGTTGAATGTTTATTAAGTTGTTAAACGCCTGGGACATGAGGAAGTATTAATTTTTCACTAATTGCCCCGTCTCTTCTCGGATGTAACTTTTTTTTTTTATTAAAAAGGACTTTTCATTGGCCTTTTTCCATCGTCAAAAAACGGGCAGTTATTAAATATATTATACATGGGACTTTCCAGTCAGCCACCACACCAATACAGCTTAATGGATGGGGAATAACTTCGCATAACAGAGTTCTTTCAGAACATTTCTTTAAAATTTTGACTACAATACCAACGAAAACACAACAAATTTTAACTTGAAAAAATGACATTACAAAATAAAATGTATTAAATTTGACCAAACGTCTTCTATTATGTATAGTTTACTGTATACGAATGGAAATAAACGATCAAAAACTCTGAACTGTTTATAATTCAATTTGAGATTGTTTACTTCTTCACTGTATTAAACTTTTTGTAGCTTTTTTAATCAACTTATCGCCGTTCATACAAACTTCATCCCAATAAATCGCATTCTTTATATACCTCCTCATTCTTTATATATTTATTTCACACACACACCTTTTATTTATTTATTCTGCTCTTTCCCTTTCCTTTTATTTGTATATCTACCTTTCTCTCGGTTTTCTTTTTTGACGACCTCCTTTTCTCTAGCTCTTTCCGTTTCCTTTTCGCTCTTTCTTGCTTTCTTCCGTTTTTGTGTTTTACTATACGTGCCTTTTTCTTGTGTACTCTATTTCTATTTCTCTCGCTGTATACATTTCGTTTTTGTCTATCTTCTCTTCTGTCGCTCTTTCCCTTTCCTTTTTTCTCTATCTCCCTTTCTCTCGCTTTTTCTTTTTTACTCTACCTCCCTTTCTCTAGCTCTTTCCCTTTCGTTTTTACCCTTTTTCCCTTTCTCTCGATTTTTCTTGTATACTCTATTTCTCTTTCTATCGCTGTTTCCATTTCTTTTTTCTCTATCTCCCTTTCTCTAGCTCTTTCCCTTTCCTTTTTACTCGTTCTCCTTTTCTCTTTCTCTTTCTTTTTTAC
>CM077112.1:11136354-11148326 GCA_039619505.1 Cimex hemipterus | reverse complement strand
CTTTCCTTTTTACTCGTTCTCCTTTTCTCTTTCTCTTTCTTTTTTACTCTATCTTCCTTTCTCTCGCTCTTTCCCTGTCCTTTTTTTTCTCTATCTACCTTTCACTCGCTTTTTCTTTTTTACTCTAGCTCTCTTTCTCTCGCTTTTTCTTTTTTACTCTAGCTACCTTTCTATCGCTTTTTCTTTTTTACTATACCTCCCTTTCGTTTTTACTCTTTCTCCCTTTCTCAGGCTTTTTTTGTTTTACTCTATCTCCCTTTCTCTTGCTCCTTCATTTTCTTTTTTCTCTATCTTCCTTTCTCTCGCTCTTTCCCTTTCCTTTGTTTTCTCTATCTCCCTTTCCTTCCCTTTCCCTCGCTTTTTCTTTTTTTACTCTACCTCCCTTTCGCTCGCTCTTACTCGTTCTTTTTTACTCTTTCTCTCGCTTTTTCTGTTTTACTCTATCTTCGTTTCTCTCGCTCTTTCCTTTTCTGGTTTACTCTATCTCCCTTTCTCTTGCTCTTTTTCTTTATACCACTCCGTAACTCATTCTCTATCTTTCCCTCTCGCTCACTATCACATCTTTTGTTTTGTAACGTGACATATTTAATTGAACATACGCACAACTTTTTTTCTTGTGTTTTATTTGTAAAATATATTCTAATGGCCCATAGAGTCGGTATAAAATGTTGATAGTTGAATCCCGTTAATTGGAATCTGGGTTATAAGAGTTTTTATAAATTTGATACACTCGTGAATATATTTTCTTCTTTATATTTTAACTTTTCTTTGTAATATTCTCTAAATTTAAATCCACTTATTGTTTACTTCTTCAAGTTTCTTCGATGTTTTTCTTCAATGTTATGTTCGGTGTACAGTGTTTTGTCAATGGGTTGTCTTTTTTTTTTTTTTTTTTTAATTTTTCTTTTTTTTTAAATAGATCATCCATTAGACACTGAGTGTTATTTTTAACAAAAAGTTAATGTCCAGATAAAAACGAAAGTTGTTAAGTGTGTACGGTGATTGGTGACCGTCGATAAATATTCAGAAATCGTGAGATGCCGTCTGGTGGGATGTAGGTTTGAGAAAAACATTTTCTTTATCCTTCCAACGTTTCGACCTTTATTGAGATCATCTTCAGATCCTGGGATTTACAAACATTGTTTAAATTTAGCAAATACATACAGTATAAATTCACTTTTTTCCATATCATACATGTATTTCTTAACTTTACACAATGGTATGTAAGTCCGAGGCCCTGAAGATGATTTCAATAAAGGTTGAAACGTTGGTAGAATAAAGAGAATGTTTTTCTGAAACCTACAACACTCCAGACCGCATCTCACCATCTCTGAATAAACGTTGTTAAGTGTGAAAAAACTTGTTTCTAAACGGAAACAATGTCCTGGAGTGTTGAAATAACATGAAGGATACGATTAAAATATTTCTGTTGCACACTCTGTCAATTTCATTTACAAAATTCGACCCCCATACCTCAGAACTATACAATAAAATTGAACAGTGGAATTTTGGGAGGCCAAGTGTTAGATTTGAAGCAAAAATTTGGGTAATTTTGTCTACTTCCAGATTACTCGTATTCAGACAATAGTTACCTGCTTGATTAAACTTTTTGCCAGATTTTCATAGTTAAAATTTTGAGTCTCCTTATTCGTTCTGATTTTATTTACATATCTATGTATCCGTATGTAATAACATATATATATTTTTCTTTAAACAAAAATTACTGTTTATAAATTTATATACGTAATAGATAATAGTGATAAAACAAAATCATATTATTCCATAGCAAAATCATGTATCCTTTTCATTTGATTTCCCACGTATTGTGAAGAAAACTGTTTCAAATTCAAATTTAAACTTGAAATTGTTTAATTAGCAACATTAACAGCAGTAATAGGGACGGCATTGTCAAGCTATTAATTAAAATGTGGTGTAGTGGATGTAAATGAACCCAATTAACAGCCCGTAAATGGCACAGGTCAATATCAGAGGCGTCTTGGTTTTGCCTAGAATTAATCAAACGGTTGTATTACACGTGGTACTGCCCATTTCTGTCCGTACAGTTGCATAAAACATTTAATCATGCCTCTTGTCCAAGGATCGATCGCACAGAATTGTTTGTATAGTAACACCATATAAATAATTGTACGCCGAGACGGGGCCGAAAACAGGAGTTTTCAACGGACGGCAATGCCGGCCGGGGTGTTGTTCAATTTAATATATTTGCAACGTATCCAATCCCTTAATTGGACGGAGGGAATGAAGGGTTAATTGAAATAGGCCAAACGCAGAGATCGTTAATTGGGTAAGTTTGAAAATTACCGCCCTTAATTCGAGCCGCCGTAAATTCCTTAAACGGGTGTCCCGAAACGACAACTGATTTGAATATTTTACTTGATTCACTGAAATACTAGCCGAGTAGAGGAGTAAAAGCCTCCGAACTAGAAAAGATCAAATTTATGAGTATATCACAAGGAAGGGTAGAAGTCACGATCTCTCTTGTATTCAGAGCACATAATCCTCTAACTGCTCCTGCACGTCTTAGATATGCATCTACATCTTTCTCTTAATTCCGCTGCTTCTTCATCAAGCTCTTTTGTATCTTCTTGTCTCCCTAGGCCCAATTTATCGTGTAACATCCACTCCCACGGAAATCACGACTGAATCCGTAAAACGCGCCGGGAAAAAGTATAACCCAATTTCGGGACTTGCCTGAGTCGAAAGTGACTTCGCTGATCATGATCCACCTGGCGGCGAAGTGAAGCTGAAGTTTGACAAACTTTCCAACTCGCCGGTGAAGTTTGATAGAGACGTTCCTCGAATGTTCGAAAATGCGATCTTCCATATAGTCATACGTGATCGGATCTCCGTAGTAGTAAACTCCACCTACGCTGAACATTATATTCATCTCGGAAAAGACCTGGAAACAGAAAAATAGAATCTTGTTATTTCTCCAAACTTCATAACTTTATAAAACATTACCCAATACTTTAACAACATCGATAACTAATGAAAGTTTTTATAAAATATTGTAACAAGAATAAATAATTCCAAACATTTTATGATGTATTTAACAAAACTATTTTCAATAATCTCGATCGAAATTGACTATTTTAAAATAAATATTACCGGAAAATTTAAGCAGTGACCAATAAGTCAGTCATAATAGTACGGGAATTCGCGATCCATTCATGTTACCTCGAGAATAGATTCGATTGGTAGAACCAAAAATAAAGCTATGGCAGTCCTTCAAGGCTTATTGTTGTTTATTTTGGTTGTGTTTTGTGTTAAATTCTAATATGCCAGAAGTTAATAAAAAAGTAATATCAATCAACTCTTTCATTCAAAATGCAGTCGAAAAGTATTAACAAATGACACGTGCCGAAATACCTAACCTGTATACTACGTCTAACAGATACAACTTTATAGGATAACGGATGTACCTATTATGAATAAGAGTATAAGAGCAGGTCAGAAATTAACAAAAGGAATGTATTGGCCTGATATAATTAATGCACATTTAAGAATAAAAATACGTGTAAACACAAAACAGCTGTTAAATTCATGGCTGCCATGTTTGCCACCTACGCCCTAACGGATAGAAAAGTGACTACAACCTAAAATCTAACATTGGTCTGTTAGATCGAGTAGATCAAGCAATGTTAACTAGCCGATTCTGACAAGTCTATGTTATCATTTTTCTCGATCTAACATAATCAACAGAGCTAAAAAAAGATAGTAAATAATATTAGGTGAAATATTGATTTTGTGGTCATACGAGCTGTCATACTATTAAAACATTGTTTAACTTTTCACAAATTGTTCTTAAATAAAATCCGAATTATTGTTTAGGATTAGGATAAACCATTTATAAAATCATTTATATTATTATATAACTGGTAGTCACCCGACTGTAATATTTTAAACTGTGGATTGGTCGTCCATTTTTCGACATCGTGTAGTGGTTTCATGAAGTTTTCATGATCTGTAATTCATGATTGTCTTATTTGTCTCTAAAAGGTATTCTTTTGCTTGTCTGGCCTACGTATTTGTCAATTTTTTAGGATTTATTTATTTTTAATTTCAATTTTTTCACTATATTTGGTATTTTAAATTAATTAATTTAGTTGAGATAAAAAAGTATGTCACAATCGGGATTCGAACCCACGATCTTCCGCTGGATACGCTGCTGCTCTACCACTTGAGCTATCGCGACTTCGATCCACTCGGGCGTTAACTGCCAATCTGAACCCCACCTTTCGAATTTTCCCTCCTTTTTGCCATTTTTCAACTTATATTTTTTATCTCAACGAGAAACCTTAATTAATTGAAATATATTAAATGGTCAAGCAGAGCACGAAAACAAGCGAATTTGTTTTTTAATTTTTAATTAATTAGAAATCGTGAGGTATGGTCTCAATAGATTTGTAGAGAATGTTTAAAACAATTATTACTTTTTTTAACAGTTTGTAAAATGCGTGGTGATTAATGACCGTTAACCTATGATTATTCGGAAATCGTGAGATCCGGTTTGGTGTGATGTAGGTGTTAGAAGAACATTTTCTTTGTCGGGCAACGTTTCGATCTTTATTGACATCATCTTCAGGGGCTGGGATTTACAAACATTGTTTACATTTAACAAATACATTTTATCCATGGAAAAGTGAATTTATGCTAGGCAAAATATTTGTTTTATTTATTCAATCAAAGTATTTCTAACTCAATTTTAAATTATGAACTTTTCCATATTTGGGCAGAAACAAATTGAATTTTAACAGGTTGCAAGGTCATAATTCAAATTATGAAGCAAAGGCATAGAAAAGATGTTTAACTGTTATTAGAGCTGAAAAATTTAGATGCAAACGGTAACGTTTCGTAAGGGAAATTAGTTCCTAAACAACGAGGCATGCTGAAGTAAAAGAGGTACTGCAAAACGAAAAAAACCCGGATGGGGAAATAAAAAGAGTGCTCTTGAAATTCAGTTTTCCCCCCGCTGAAACAGTTTTAAAGCGCGGCCTCGTCGTATTTTACGACCTTCTTTATTAAACCAAGGGGATGGGTTAGGAACGGATTATGGGAGTTATCTAACTTTAAGATTATCATAACAGTGGGATGACGCCTCGCTACTTATGTCTGACAATATTGTTTTCTCATGCAAATTCAACCCCTCCGGCTCGGGCGGGAATGTTCGGAAGGGCAACCTTAAACGGTGTGCAACAAGTCCCACCTTCGCCGGAAGACAACTGCCTCCTGGTAATCTAGTTGTAGTTGTAATTTGAACGTCTAACAACAAACAACGGAACACTAGGCAAACCTGGTACCTGTCACTTAAAGTTTCTCTACACCATGAATAATCCTTTGAATATCCAACTGGAATCAAACTCTTGGCGTATCCGCCATTCATAAATCACGTTTACACCCAAATAAAGTCATCGATGGATATTTGACCGAAAACCCTTTTTTAAATATAATTACAATTTATTCAGATATCGTGAGATGCGGTCTGGTGTGATGTAGGTATCAGAAAAACATTTTCTTTATCGTGCCAACGTTTCGATCTTTTATTGAGATCATCTTCAGGGCCTGGGATAATAACATAACATAAGAAATTTCTATATGTATTTTCTAAATGTAAATTATGTTTGTAAATCCCAGGCCCTGTAGATGATCTCAATAAAGATCGAAACGTTTTTTTCACACTTAACAAAGTTTATTCAGAGATGGTGAGATGCGGTCTGGCGCGTTGTAGGTTTCAGAAAAACATTCTCTTTATTGTGCCAACGTTTCAACTTTTATTGAAATCATCTTCAGGGCCTCGGACTTGCATACATTGTGTAAAGTTAACAAATACATGTAGGATATGGAAAAAAGTGAATTTATACTGTATGTATTTGCTAAATTTAAACAATGTTTGTAAATCCCAGGATCTGAAGATGATCTCAATAAAGATCGAAACGTTGGCACGATAAAGAAAATGTTTTTCTGATACCTACATCACACCAGACCGCATCTCACGATATCTTAATAATTATCCGTTAACGGTCACTAATCTCTAGACATAATTACAATTGTTTAACAAGAACTACTGATAATATCACGTTGAATTTCTAGAAAAACTGCGAATTTGCCAAAGGGTGATGAACAAATGGGATTGGAAGAGCTGAGAGGAAACAGCGTTCTTTGGCAAGGTTCGAACAAACAGGCTGTTTTTTTTTTTGTTTTTTTTTTTAAAGTTTGAATGCTTAGTAAAGCATTTTTCTATTTGTTTTAGTCTGTTGTGGGAATTCTAAGCGTTTTTTTCGACGGAAAGAGTACTGTGTCGGTATTTAGGATACCTTCAATGTATACTGAAAATAGAACGGGACCAAGGATGCCGCCTTTTGGAACGCTAGTTTCAGAAAAATGGATCAGGGAGAAGGCTGATGAACAAATCGGATTTGAAGGGCTGTGAGGAAGCAGAGATCTTTATCAAGGTTCAAAGGATATGACCTAAAGCGGGCTGGATTTTTTTAAGTTTGACTCCTTGGGAGAACACTTCTTGTAGTTTTTTTAGCCTGTTGTGGAAATTCCAAGCATTTTTTTTTGCTATAAAGTCCCAAAAGCAGAGGTAGGAACAGAGTGTTATATTGGAGGAGATGGGATATAGCAGAGATTTGTAGTTATTTATTAAGATTTAATTTCGTTGAGTCCGATCCTCTGTTTCTGGAACAATTCTTACTGAATATTGAAATTGAAAGCCTCCACTGGGTCTGGGTAGGCTGAAAGGTTGGTGGGATCTTACGGAAAGAGTACTGTGCCGGGATTTAGGAATAACTGCAGTGTATACTGAAAACAGAATGGGACCAAGGATGCTGCCTTTTGGAACGCTCGCTTCGGAAAAATAGATCGGGCGGGAGGGGGGAAGGATGATCCCGATTCGTGCTTAAATTTCATATCTGGTTTTTGGTTGCTAAAGACCACTGGATGTGCCCTCGAGTTTCCTGATTTGGTAAATTTGTGGGTTTGTTAGAGTTTTTAGAGGACCTTTCAGATTTGTAATGCACACCATTTTACTGTTTAATTTGTCTTTGTTCTATATTGTTAATTATTTATAGTTCTTAAATTTTAAATTTTTATAGATGGCGTTTCGCATCGAAATTGACTAGTTTTGATTTTAAGTTGGCCGAAAAGATTCCCAGAGGTCTTCAGATGGCCATGAAGACCGTTGATGGAGGCAAGTCGACTCGGTCGATTTGATATTAGTACCTCACTTCCTGGTTAGCCGAGTTGAAAAAATCTTAGCGGAAAATTAAACTGCGCCGGTCCAGCGCATCTCAGATATTTTTATAACAGGGCCTGCTTCCCGGTTGGCGAAAGAGTTTCTATTTCGGTTTGGCCGGGTGAGAGGTGCTCGCCAAGTCTTCACCTTCGGACGCCATCTCATTAGACCCACTGACTAATTGTCATGTCACTGGGCTAAAGATTTGATTGATATTTCCACGAGGCTCGACGACACCTTCTCTTTAGTTTTTCAAAGGTCTTTAATTGAAAAATCAAACGTGTAGGAAAAAAGCGGGCTACAGTTTCTCACGAACGGTTTCTCTCATCGTCCTCTCCTTTTAATAGGTTGTCAAGACCGTCATCTCTGACGACCGTGGGCCTTCAACCCTTTAACATTCTAAATCATTTAAAAAAACCGTTAATTTAAAAATAAAGACACTTTGAAAATCTAAACATCGGAAAAACAGTTCCCACACAAATATGGTTACATGCAATTCCAAAAAATAAAAACTAAATCATCAAATATCATATTTAACAAATGCATTGCAAAAAATTGTATTATTTAACGTAAATAATTTGATTAAATGTTGCCTAATCTTTTCCAAAAAAAACGTACTATTTTCAATAGTTTAATCCGAATATCCCGACGATAAACGTTCAGATGTTTAAAACTTTAAATGAAATCGACAAGAGAGTAAGCAGATATATGGATGAAATAAAGCACTCGTTCAATATGGGATTATCAATTTGAAATACCCTCTCGGTTGGAAAGAGGATGATTCAGACACCTGCTACGTGTAAACAGGTATTGTGCATCGATGTGGCAAAACAAATTCATTATTGATTATGTAATCAGGGATGATATTGCGCAACCGTGTTGATTTTTCCCCCCTGCCTGGCGCATTACCCCGATATTTTTTTAATCCTGTTGTGAAACCCGAACCTCTGGTGTTTCACGAAAGCAACCAAAAGAATATTTTTTTTTATTATTGGATTATTTTTCCAGAGGTTTCTTAAGAAGGATGTAGTAAGGATTCGACCAAGGGATAAAAACAAATTCATAACTTTAACATTGAGTTTTTTTGTCAATAAAAAGTTTTGAATATAGCCGTTCGCTATTAAATGAAAATCAGCCAAAACAGTGTGGTGAATTTTTTGTTATACCATGAGAGTAATAAGCAAATTTGACACATGAAATAAAGTAAACAGACATAAATAAATTTAAAAACGTGCGAGGAAGAGAGGAGGGAGTGAGGTGCTGTAATATTGGTGGTGAAAGAAAGACATATCAAATAAAATAAAAAAAGAAAAGAAACCACCCTATAGACATGGGTGCCTAAACATAATATTCTGAGAAAGTGAGCGTAAGCAATAGACAAAAAATATTTAAAAAGGGGGAGAGAGAGAGAGGGAGAGAGAGAGGAAAAGAAGAGAGTGAGAGAGAATGGTATAAAACGAGAGAGTTATAGCAGGTATTAAAATTTAAAAAAATTAATATTAGAGAAAGTATTATACTTAGCTAAATAAAACTAGCCTGAGATTCACTAATCGTAATAAATATAAATTTATAGAAATGATAAGTTGTGGAGTGAGTGTGGAGTTCAATGCTTTTAAAAAAATCGTTCCTACTCACAATACGTTTATATTTTATATATGTGTGGTGATTAGTGACTGTTAATCGATGATTATTTAGAAATCGTGAGATGGGGTCTGGTGTGATGAAGGTTTCAGTAAAACATTTCCTTAAACGTGCCGACGTTTCTATCTTTATTGAGATCATCTTCAGGGCCTGGGATTTACAAACATTGTTTACATTTAACAAATTACATATTGGATGTGGAAAAGTGAATTTACGCAATGCAAAATATATTTTTTATATATTCAATCCAAGTGTTTCTATCTTAATTTTTAATCAGGAACTTTTCCATTTTGAGTCAGTAATTCGCTCGCACACGCCAAGCAAGAATGGCACAATTACACAGAAGACTAACACTTTGAGCCCTGAAGATGATCTCAATAAAGATCGAAACGTCGGGACGATAAAGAAAATGTTTTTCTGAAGCCTTGATCACACCAGACCGCATCTCACGATTTCTAAATAATTTGTGATTATGTTACTACAATTCACCGATGAACCAAGAGATAGTTTTTTTCCAATTCTGCTTTAGGGACACACTTTTAGCCTTTGTTTAAGAAATTGGTTTCTTCTTTATTTAGTACCATGTTTGTTAAGTAAAATTTAACTGGAGTTTTTGTATCTTTATGGGGATTTTTGTTACTAAGTGTACCGTACTTTATGTTTTTAATTTTTTAATCTAACATAATTTTTTTAATTTTTTTTTTTATCAATGATAAACTCAATTCTTGATCGAGTATCATAATCGAATTCGTCCCATTCAACTGGAGACAATACTGCCGCAAGCCTGATGTGTAGAATATATTGATAAAAACATGACTTGAACACATTGACAAAAACTGAAAAATGGCAAAAAGGAGGGAAAATTCAAAATGTGGGGCTGAGACGGGAAGTTAGTGTCCGAATGGATCGAAGTGGTAGAGCTCAAGTGGTAGAACAGCAGCGTATCTAGCCGAAGATCGTGGGTTCAACTTTGGAAATTGAGCCAGATTGATTTGTTAATTTTTGAGCATGAAAGTCTCAATTTATATTAAAGATATAAAAGTACTTGTTTACTAACAGATTTTAAGTAAGTGGAGGTGATGTTATTGATTGTATTATAATCCTTATAGTCAAAGCAGTGACTAGCAAATTAATAGGAATGAAAAATGATGGAGTGAAAGTGGTGTTCAATCCTTTTTAAAAAGATATTTCGTACTCCCAGTCAGTTTTTATTTTACATGTTAAAAAACGTATTTACTATACGTTATAAAACTGTTAAAAAACACTCGCTCACTGTGAGTACGAATAATCTTTTTTAAAAAAGGAATATAAATTTATGTTTCGAGGATTTTAAGGTTTAAAGTTTGCAGCATGTTGATGTAATAATAAAAAAGGTCTTCGATACGTTACAAAACAAAAATATGAGCCAGGGATAAGCAAAAATGATCAATTAATTCACGAAATATTATGTTTTCATATGAAATCGCTTTCAATATGTCCGAGTACTCGTATAATATTTAAAATTTATTTCAACCTGTTGCCCTGTATACATTGTAGAATAAATGTCCATGTAAAAGTCTGTGCGGCGTAATAAATCTGGAGCGTTGAATGAATTATCTTTCCTTCGCAAACTTTATGGATTTGAAGATATTTATCGAAGGAATTGTGCATCGATCCGGGTAAGCTTATACACTTTTTCCTACCTTTTTGGAAAGGAATGCGGAAAACGTACGACCCAATAACTTTCGCCCCATAATCCTTTATATTGGGCTTGTTGGAGGGTGGAAGAGAGGAGACAGTCCTTTATTATTCATGGTCCTAAGAGCTAGGCCCTGTAGTAGTAGCTCACACGGCACTCCAGTCACCACCCCTCTGCTAAACCTTCACCTCGCCATCCGAAGGTAAATTGTTTATTTCAAACGCCCCAATAGTAAAACCACGCGTGCACCTGGGCACCAGTAAAACTCTCCCTTTTTTCCGTGAGAGGGGAATTGCAATTTCGAAAGGTACTCCTAGGTGGTACGGGAGCATCGTAAACGTTACAGCTCCCACGGCAATCCCGCTAAGAATACTATCGGGAATTTTTTTTTCGGGTAGAAATGTTAAACATTTAGGCCCGGGGACGGCTTTACGGTAATCGCCTGGAAATAAACAGAAGTGGATTCGGATGGCGAAATTCTATGGTCTTCGTCTTCAGCGCTGTATTCCATCTGACGAGATAAAACATGGTGCACGTAACACACGTAGACATAAAAAAAAAGGCAACTTTACAGTCTCTGGTACTCCAAAAGGAACGAGTGTGAAAAAACAGATGAAGAGCGTTATAGAAAATTGGAAAAGATACACGAAGACGAACTACAAAAAATATGCTATCCCAAACAGAGATGAAAATAAAAACCAGTATGTAAACATTTGGTTATGCTATTTATAATGATAGAAAAAGAGAAAGAGACAGCAGAGAGAGAGAGAGAGAGAGAGAGAGAGAGAGAGAGAGAGAGAGAGAGAGAGAGAGAGAGAGCGAGAGAGAAAAAAGGAGAGAGAGAGAGAGAGCGAGAGAGAAAAAAGGAGAGAGAGAGAGAGAGAGAGAGAGAAAAGGAGAGAGAGAGAGAAAAGGAGAGAGAGAGAGCGTGAAAGAGGGATTTTAAATGGTAGATTCAACAACGTAACGTAACGTGGTAACGTCAAAACGATAAGATCAAAATTACATAAAAGTCAAATTAAAAGGGAGATCGATCTTAATGAGTTAATTACTAAACCATCGATTTTACACTATCGATCTGTGATATGTAGCCACTCTTGAAATATGTTATAGAGGGGTTTGTCCGAATTCACCCCTCCCCCCTAAGAACAGAACTACGTCTGCACAGCCTTTGTACTTTATCCCTCTGCGGTCCGAGTACCGAGCAATTCATCAACAGTTGAGCTCTATGGGAGAAGTGACTGAACACATCCTTGCGGGCATCTTTCGGTTGTGTTAGTTTGTACAGTGCCTCTATGCTTGCCTCAGATTTTCTCTTCTTAATATTTCTCCAAACCATCTAGATGTGTGTCTATATATATATATATATATATATATATATATATATATATATAT
>CM077112.1:11099287-11126444 GCA_039619505.1 Cimex hemipterus | reverse complement strand
ATGTTAAGGTATGTAATTAATTCATTTAACTTATATGATCATGAAGAAAATCATGATTATATATGATGGAGTAAATCAAAATCTATTAATGCAAGCATTTTCATTATGATATATAATGCATATCTTTGTATGATAATTGTTTAATAATATAATAATAACATATGGTAATCTGTTCGACATTGATACTCGTTAGGCTTCACGGCACGAGCAAAAGATGGTCAGTTAAGTTGAAATGGCAAGGTTCGAGAATAGACGGCCTAGAAAGGTTTTCATTTGTGGGGTCGTTGTATTTGCTAATTTTGGCACCAAGTTTGAGCCTATAACGTATTTATTAGATAAATTCATTGCAATTGGAAAATTAGAGAAATGCATTAGAATCGTAATGAGTTGGGCGAGATTTGGGGGATCGCTTTTAAGAAATATTTAAAACTTTTCATGTCATGGCTTCACCTGAACTTAGCTTTGTCAAATTTTTGATGTTGAAAATCTGTGTAACTCACCTGAACGTCCTTCGTGAACTGATTGTTACAGAAGATGTGAACCGAGTTGAATTCCCTCACCCGGTCGAATTCGAATTTAATCTCAACAGGCTGGCCGCCCCTCGTGTCGTTTCTCCAGCCAACCCAGCCTTGTCCTGCTGAAAAACAGCGCGTGAGACTGCGATATACTAAAATTTAATTTTTCCAAACGATCATTCTACCTCTTTCGTTATCGTAGTAGGTCATTTTGAAGTTTTCGTGGCCGATTTTACCGTCGGTGAGTTGTCCGAGGCCTCTCTTCAACTCGGCGTCCCAGTGGCCGTCGTATGTGGCGTCGAAAAACTCCCAGGCAGTTCCTCGTTTGTCCCCCTGCGGCATGGAATAGCTCACGATTCCATCTGAAAAACAAAATTCGTTTAAGAAAAATCAAATCATGACATTTAGCCTAAAAAATGGACTTTCCACAAGTGGTTCTATTCAATGGTATTACTAGCTGCATTAGCCAAAAATACAATATAAGAACAAATGATTATTTGAAGATCGTGAGATGCGGTCAGGTGTGATGTAGGTTCTAGAAAAACATTTTCTTCATCCTGCCAACGTTTCGATTTTTATTGATATCATCTTAAGGGCTCAACTACAAGAAAAACACATTGAGTCCTGAAGATGTTCTTAATAAATATCGAAACGTTAGCACGATAAAGAAAATGTTTTTCTAAAACCTACTTCACACCAGACCGCATTTCACGATCTACAAATAATCATTAACTAAACACCAAAATCAATGAAGACAAGAGAGGAGGAACAAGCTGACGTATGGGAAAATATATGCTGCAGGTGAAGGCAAATGGATAAAAAAAAATTTCCGACGGTTGTATCCTGAAAGGCACTAGACATTCCCTACTTTTTGAAGCTGACCCAAGTACTGAAAAACCAAGGTAAACCAAAAAAATACCCCTACAGGCTTAAACTTTACGAATTACGCGACTGCAGGGCAAAGAACCTCATGGGAGCACGTCATACTGCACTGCGACCTGTATGAATATTCGAGAACAAAGCTCATAAGATCAATAATACCTCATGGAGAAACCAGGCTTTGAACAATTCATGAATTATTATATCTTAATTTGGAGATCGTGAGATAGGGTCTGGTTTGATGTGGGTTTCAGAAAAACGTTTTCTTTAGCGTGCCAACGTTTCGATCTTTATTGAGATCATCTTCAGGGCCTGGGACTTACAAACGTTATTTACATTTAACAAATAAATATAGAATGTGGAAGAAAAGTTCATTTATACAATACAAAAAAGTATTTTTTAAATTCAATCAAAGTGTTTGTTTACTGTACAATTGTGTCATTCTTGTAGGTCGGGTTGAGAGTGCCTGTGCGATATTGCTATTTTATGTTTACACATGTTGGATTTCGAAGGGGTGGGAAAGGCAGTCGGGATAGAAAGACATTTTTATGAGGGGAGTCGGGTTCTTTGAGGTAAAAGGAGTCGACTATGGAAAAAATGTTGGTCAGGATTATATAGACGAGAATAATCAGGGAAAGGAAAGCAAAATTGTTGAAAAATTAGACTCTGTAGAAATGTTTTGACGTGTGGAATGTGATGTTTCTTTTATAGGATTATTCATCGTGAACCGATGTGAAGAATTTGTAAATCCCTGTCCGCGAAGATGATCTCAATAACGATCGAAACGTTGGGAAGTAAAGAAATTGACTTTCTAAAACCTACGCCACACCAGATCGCATCTCACGATCTTGAAATAATCATCGACTAACCGTCACTAAACACCAAACGTTATTAAAGTACGTAGGCTGAAAAATATCAGAGATTTTCCTTTAAAAAAACACGTTTATATGTCAAACTAATTTGTGATGATTTCTGACCGTTTGTCGGTAGAAATACTTGGATTGAATATATAAAAAATATATTTTGCATTGTGTAAATTCACTTTTCCCCATCCAAAATGTATTTGTTAAATGTAAAGAATGTTTGTAACTTCCAGGCCCTGAAGATGATCTCAATAAAGATCGAAACGTCGGCACGCTAAAGAAAACGTTTTTCTGAAACCCACATCAAACCAGACCCCATCTCATAGCTTCGGAATAATTTTTACGAATTTTTTGTTTGATAGGGATTGGTCATCTTCGTCTGCCAATCATCACTGATTTTCGTTGGTTCAGTCGCATTTCGGCATTCACACCAGATCGCATCTCACGAATAATCGTTGTGGAACTAATATTGGCATTAAAATTTCACAAAATACAAAACAATAATCAATAAAACATTTTTCCTTAATTTTTATTGAATTTATTTTGTTTATTTCATTTTTGTGTGAATATTTTCAGAAAAACATTTCTTTATGGCGCCAACGTTTCGATCTTTATTAAGATCATCTTCAGGGCTCAAAGTCTTTGTTTCGAGTAGAAACATTTTGTTTGAGCATAAAAAATATATTTTTGTGTTGTATAAATTCACTTTTTTTCCACTTCCTACAAAAGTTAAATTTAAATAATGCTTGTAAATTCCAGGCTATGAAGATGATCTCAATAAAGTTCGAAACGTGCACGAGAAAGAAAATGTTTTTCTGAAACCTTATCACACCAGAACGCATCTCACGAATAATCATTGAGGAACTAATATGAAAAAAAATACAATAGAACATTTTTCCTTGACTTTTTATTGAAATATTGAATGTGAATTTACTAAATCCTAATGTGTTATGTTTTGTTGGAGTAAAGAAATCCGACGCGACGCCATGTCCATGTACGAACCCCGTAGGAAATAAGAAAACAAAGACGGGGACGATGGAAATGGAAATGACAAATCCGTCAAATCCAATATTCCCTTTTCTTTATCTTTCCACCTCTATTCTATCCCCCCCGGCTTCAATTTAAACCGAAGTTGACATAACGGGATGGATGAAAGCTGCCGTTTGAAGCAGCCGCCGGCCCGGTCACGAAATTGCCGCCTTGAAGAAATATGAGCAGACCCCCGAATGCATTATTGAATGAACTCTCTCTGATTTGACGTGAATGTCGTAGAAACGGGCGAACGATACCGCAATGCCGCCTCTGTCGAGTCACTACGTGCGACAACTGTACATGACGTCCCCATGACCCAACGAACACAGGACTCAACTAATATTTTCAATTTTCCTTTTCTTTAGTTTGTCTCTATTTACAATTGTATAAAAAATTACAATTTAAGTCTATGAAGAAACCCAAGAGAAAAAAAACAAAAACAATAATGCTTTGTACTGGAAGTAAAGAATCTTGAGTTGGTTTCACAATTGACTCTGCATTGTGAAGGTTGAAACAAAATACGGTATTAGCCATTATTATTGACGATAACAACAAATTGCTCTTTTTTATTTCCCTCGTGCAGATTGGAATCGGGGATGTAATTGACGTTCCATGCAACTCTGAACTTAACTTGAACATCCACTCACCGGTTTGACATGTACAACGGCCAAGAAATAAACTTAGAAGAAATAACTGTCTTTTGTTGCTTACCGTTCCAATAGCATCCATATATCTCCACCCTCATGCAGACAGTGCGACGGTGATAGCTGAACGGGTAAAACCTGATTTTGCTCGCCCATATCGGCGGATCCAGATCTCTCTTCGCTCCCAGATACGTATTCGTATTTCCGCCAATAACCTGAAAAAAAGTTAATGGATTAAATTTTTTTTAAAGGAAAAATCGTCGGAAAATGTTAACGTTTTTGCTTTGGAAATTGCGTCAAGACGGTCGCCTTGCGAGGCAGAAACAATCTCCCCCCAACAAATCGTTATTTAGGACGTGACTCCACCGCATTGAACTTTCCTCGGAGCTCGTAAAACAGTAGCTGTTTATACTGAGTCAGTTAAGCTTCGGCAAACAATTTGAAGATAAAGCTCATCGACCAGATTCAAGCTTGCTTCAGTCAAACCGCTGTTTCTGAACAAACATCTCGGGGCGTGATGCGGAAACTAGAAGGATTCATTAACAATTATGGAAGGCATCAAGACGGTGGCTAACACCGAACATCGGCTTTATGAATATTTCAACCGCATAGGTACAAATTTATGCAAACCGATGGAATCGATACGGGCCTGATATGGGATTGGAGTAGGACGGCGAATTAAATTGAAACTGTTTCAAACTACGAGTGAACGAATTTTCCCAATGAGTGCATAACCGTGTTTTAAACTGCAAACGATTACGGAAACCAGACGTGGTTTTAAAGGTAGAAATATTTGAAATCCAGGGAGGTTTAGATAATACTTAAATAAATAGCTTCATGGTTTTTTTCAAGTCAAAAAAAATCAATCGTTAAAATTCTACCGTGTGTAAATATTTATTATTGAACCAAAAGCCTATAACATTTGACCGTCCATATCCAAAATTTTCGACAAATCGTCAACTCTAAAATGAATCGGCATATCGTCAATTTTGTAGTATTTAATAGATAGGGAAGCAAAAAGGATTGAAAATTCAAAAGGTGGGGTTGAGACGGGGAGTTAGTGTCCGAGTGGATCGAAGTCACGATAGCTCAAGTGGTAGAGCAGCATCAAGCCGCAGGTCGTGAGTTCGAATACCGCTCGTGACTTTGATTTTTTGATCTCAACCAATACCTTAATTAAATGTGTACAGACCATTAATCGATAATTATTCAGATATCGTGAGATGCGGTGTGGTGTTACAAGTCGGCTACACCAGACCGCATCTCACGATATCTGAATAATTAGCTTAATTAAAGATTAATTAATTGAAAATAATTTATTTGGTCAATTTGACCATGAAATCTAATAAATATATCTACCTCACAAATAAAATTTGTGTAATTTGAAACTGTACTAATTTAGGTATAGTAAAGTTCAACTTAAAGCACTACTGTTTGAATGATGAAGTCAGTGAAATGTCAGTGCAGATTTTGTGTAGTCTTTCTCATTGGACCTTTGCAATAATACGGTTATAAAATGAATAAACAAGGTGAACAATGAAAACTCCTTAATAAACACATCAAAAAAGAAAATTATTATAAATCTTTTCTTGTTTTAAGAAGAGGTTTGAATAATGAAATATTCGTCAAATACCAAAGACCGCGCCATTGTAAACCGAAACGCACAGGTGACAACAGAGTATTGATTACATTTCTCTAACGTTCTCCAATTATGATAACCGATCCGGGATCACGCACATTTTCTGATGGATGGTGAGTCGGCCGGGCCCTTTCGGACTTTCGTGCTGGCGTGATCCGGCCAAATGAACCTCCGTAGTCCGTTACCTCCACGGATTCAATACCCACGGCCGAGCCCTTACAGAAATGAGATTATAAAAAAAAAAACGCCGTCCGACTTCCCTCCAGCCGGCTGCGGGGACCTACCGCCTAATGACTTCCACCTTTTTAGTCACTAGTGAATTATGCATTCCGTATCGCGGCGCACTGTTCGGATTATCAGGAATTTTTATTAAAATAAATCGAATATTCGAATACCTCCCCGATCCTTATTTGAAATCTTAAAAGTTTACTTAATCCTACAATTTCGCCGGTTTAACGTGGCATTCCAGAATGAGATTGAATCAGTTGGTTCTCGGTGATGTTTTACAGATTTACTTCGAAACTACGAATCTCACGATAAATATGAATACTGCTAGAAAACCGTTTCAATTCACGAAGATGACAAATTAGCCTCCCACGTTTATAGCATCAAGGCGAATAACAACTGGTTGAGACCAAGACCGGTTATAAAAGATAATAGACCTCCTTAACTGTTATTGCGCTTCCATTTACATGTTTCCTTGTATCCAAGGGAATTGAGAAACGTGGTAGGGCGCCTGAAAAACAAGAAATTTCTTCTAAATACGCTCATTGAAATATTTCGGTGAATATTTAAAAACAACCGCGTGGGTTTCAAATTACTTGAAGGAGAGCTCTCGAGCCGTCTTCCACCCACGCTGCTAATCTCGGTATTTTCGAGCTGGATTAATTTTTTTAAAGAGACTTAATAACAGGTTGAACGACTCATATTTCAGGCAAAATACTATATTTTATCGAAATTAAAATCATTGATAGATATTTGATTAAATAAGCATGTGATATATTAATGGATGTATCTGAGTAGCCAAATTGGTTGTTGGTTAATTACACATATGGGAATATTGATAAATGGAAGATAATAAGAGAATGAAAGTATGGCGAAAAAAGAGAGAAATAAGCTATGAACGGAAAATTATGGGGGGAAATTCAATAAAACCCATATATATTATGCAAATCATAAATAATTACTGGCCCATCCCAAATAACATTTTCAAAATTTCAAATTAGAGAGAAACGACAAATCTAATTGGATATAGATGGGTTTGTTGGAAACTTTCGAAAGAGGGTAGATATTAAGAAAAAGATCCATATTTTGCTCGGCCCGAAAAGTTCGTGTTGATTAAGTTTAATTGACTGTCATAATTAGAAAATATTTAAAATTTGGGCGAAAGCGGGTTTGAAAGGTGTTTAATTTAGTTAAAAAACCAATAGCGTAAATGTTATTTTCACTGTTAAATTAAAGAGCTAGAAGGGTTTCTTTTCGGGATTTTACCTTACTACATCAAAATGAAAATAGTTATTATTTTCATTTGATGTTAATTTTTTTATCGACTCTTCCCTAAAAGATTGGAATTAAATTTGAACGTTGATCAATCTGAAGGCTCAATGTTTGTAACTCCCAGGCCCTGAAGATGATCTCTATAAAGGTCGAAACATACAATGATAAATTTTGTTTAATGAAACCTACATCACTCCAGACCGCATCTCACGATATCAGAATAATTAAATTTATGTAAGGTATAGGTGGAGGTAAACATGGTTGGGTTCGAATTCCGCTCGGGACGCTGACTTTTTTAACTCAACCAAAACTTTACATAAGGATTAGTTATAGATTTATCTTGAACCTCCAGCTGGGGAAGATCCAATAAAATACAGGTGACCCTTTTTTAATATTTTAGGAAGACAATGCCCACATGGGGTGTAAAATGCGTTAAGGGGGGGCGTTAAGCTTTTCTTTATAAGCCGTCATCTCTTTGGATAGCCGGCAAGATTGATGCATGTCCTTTTGGATTAAGAAACCAAAAGAGGCACTTTTGTCAACATAACCGTCCGTCGTGGACGGTTGGGAGGCCTGTCGTCTTAGGGTTCAATTTGTCTCTCACGGGGTCGTGACGTCCGACAAATTGTGCACTTTGCTCACGTTACAACCGACAAGCCATTCGACGACGCAGCATGAATTTCGAGAAACGACAGGGAAGAATAATGGAAAAGTAATCCTCACAAAGGTACACCTTCCGAAAGATTTTGCAGCTCTACGATAATACTAGTGTTGAAGGTTTTTCCTAATTGTCGAGATCCGGTGTGTTTTGTAAAACAATATTTTTTTTTATATAAACACTTTTTTAGTTTTATTCCAATTCAGCACTTAACTATTATCAATTATTATTTGGACCTTGACGATCCTTCTCAGTCTTGTCTCGTCAGTGTTTCTTCGATCGATGTCATTCTTCGTAATTCATACAACGTTCTTAGGCAGAAAACACAGCTTGACAACATGGACCTAAATGATAAGGGAAAAAGTGCTGCCAAAAATTATAAACAGCTGGACAATTAAGCAGTAATATTTGTACCATGGTATCCCACTTTACGTGATATTAATTAATAATTATATTCTAGGCTGTAAAATAAATATCTATATAGTTATATAATCTGAATACTAATATTTTTGTGTGTTGAGATTAGTGGCCGTTAATGGATAATTATTCAGATATCGTGAGATGCGGTCCGATACCTACATCACACCAGACCGCATCTCACGATATCTGAATAACTAAGATGGTTTTTCAAGAGAACCAGACGTTACCTAAAGCTGGGAAATTTCTACCGCTCAACTGCAAACCCTTTCCAACGCCAAAACAAATTTTCCTCCAAGCAGTATAAACGAGCGTAAATAAATCAAAATCAAAATGGTAGAAATAATGAAAAATTATGTTGTTTTTTTGAATTACAAAATGGGTGGAAACGTAGAGAGGTGGTTTAATGGAGAGGAATGA
Organism: Cimex hemipterus; assembly: GCA_039619505.1. Classification (NCBI taxonomy): domain Eukaryota; kingdom Metazoa; phylum Arthropoda; class Insecta; order Hemiptera; family Cimicidae; genus Cimex; species Cimex hemipterus. Next base: position 11,117,880 of record CM077112.1, on the reverse strand, counting down.
AAAACGAGGCGGAAGTTTACAAGTTGAACTCGATATAGAAAACTCCGCTCCCTCTGGAATAGATTAAGTATAGCCTATTGTCTGGCAATCTAATAACTAAGATACATTTTTATATAAAATAAAAAATCAAATACAAATTTGATCATCTTGGCGATCTTTATGTGTTATTTGTTCATGTTTGTGCTTGTAGTTTAAAACGGAAAGGAGATTAAATTTATGTTTATGTTAAATTTATTAAATTATATGAATTCAATAAAACCCAAAATCCTACGGGAATTAATGAAACTGTTTAATTTCCTGTGGGATAGCCTTTGTTTCTTAGTACCTTAGGTGAGTGGGAAAAAAAGCTGTGTAAACCCAGAATCCGTTTTTGCCTCGTGTAGAATGGTTGAAAGGGGGGCCGAGTGGATGGTGTGCTTTGTATTTGTTGTGAACCGAGGGAATAGCCTCTTTCAGGGTGGTGTTACGTGACGTGCCCGAAAAATAGACAGACAGACAGCAGGGGACGTGAGGGCCACCTTGCTATTCATCACACGGCCGGCGCTTTCAAAAATCCGCCGTCCAGTCGTAATTAAACACGCCATATATTTCCAGATCTACAAATGAGCCTTTTTCATTCCAACTCCATTTTTAATATATTCCCGGGAGGCGGTTTCATTTCCTTTCAAATTGGGGGGGAAAGCTTCATAAAACTTTTCCAAGCGATTTCGGCATCTTTTAAATTACAGAGCGACGAGTCGAGTCCCACTCAAAACCCTTGTTAAGTTAATTTGGAACATTTTACATTTCGTACATACACGTCTCATTATTTTTATACAAAAAAACCTATCATCAGAGTGTCTTGTTACAAGAAAATAATCAATTTTATATTAGGAAGTCTGCAGTATTGATTCACGTTTTATAATAATATACTGACATATATCAAATGTTTGTGCTTGAATATCAAACACAAAATTTTATCTTATGTAATAAAAAAAACTTAAATTTCTCACTTATTTCTCATCAGTCATGGTTGGAAAAGAAATATTGCGAACACTTATGAAACGAGGTGTATATTGGATTTCTGGAGCAGTCAATCGTTAGGTCTAATCTGTTAGATTTCATTATGCCAATTAATTATTTTTATGTAAGGTATTGGTTGAGATAAAAAGTCAGTGTCACTAGCGGGATTCGAACCCAGGACCTTCAGTTGAAAACGCCGGTGCTCTACCACTTGAGCTATCGTGTCTTCAATCCGTTCGGACACTAACTTCCCATCTGCACCTCACCTCTCGCACTTTCGCTCCTTTTTGCCATTGTTCAAATTTCGTGTAATCTATTAGATTCTCGACGACAAAGGAAATGACCACGGAGAGCATTTGTGAAGCTACACTTCATTTTAACTTAAATAAATAAATGAATAAAAATTTTAAAAAATTAACAAATCACCACAGCTGTTAAAATCGGGCTGAACTAAAAAAATCTCTTTCCAGACTTTAAGAGAACTTCAGAACCTGGAATAATTGAATTTTGTCAATAAAGTTTTTATTAATTATTTTCTAATAAAATTCATCCATTTTCTATATATTTTATACCCTCACTTCATTACAAATATACAAGAAAAAGAAATTCCGCCTATTTGTAACATAAGTTTTCTTGTATACATTTTTATACATTAATCAAAGTTTCACGTTTTAACGTTTAATAATTCGGTCTGTCTAGAAATGTAAATTGCCAACAAAAATGAAAAGAATTAAGAAACTTTTTAAAAAATGGACGGTAGATAAAATTTATTAACATTTTGTTTTAGATTTTTAATTAAAATATTTCAATTATTTAAGGTTTTTGGCTGTGATAAAAGTCAGTGTCACGAGCGGGATTGGAACCCACGACCTTCGGCTAGATACGCCGTTGCTCTACCACTTGAGCTATCGTGACTTCGATCCATTCGTGCACTTCATCTCTCCTTCTCAACCAACCCTTTTGAATTTTTCCCCATTTTTGCTTTCTAGTTCTTAATTTCTATCCCAAGGGGGACAGGGCTTTGCGGCGTAGATTGTAATAGATTTGCTTTGGAGTATTCACTTTGCTTCAATTTCGATTGTCTCCACAAAACTGCTGGGAATATTTCTCCACATATGTTTCGAAGTAACCACAGGATTGAGAACAGAAGATGTAGCTGCGTCATCGGTAAATGATGTAGGCATAGTGGGAATATTTGGGGCATAAAGAGTACTGCACACTTACCCCTATAAGTGTAACGAAATGGTTTTTTATAATTTTTCGCTATCACGTACATCCGTGCAGTTATACGTACTCATTTATACCTGAAAATGGCTCATAAAACTTCTACAGATAATATGAACAGATTAAAAACAAAATATCCCCCATATTTATTAATCGAGGTAATATTTAATTTAAAAAGTGTTTATTTCCTCGGCAAGTAATAATTTATGTACACGGCATAAGGGCGAAGTTAAACGATGATTCATCTCGCGTAAAGCCGTAAAAAGAGTCCAAGGAAGCCATTAAAACAAAGTGGTAAACTTTGTAGGAACAACCCCTCATCGTAAATCGATGTGTAATTAAATGTATCTTGTTACAAACGTGGTAGTGGATAATCCACTTAAACGACCGGATCGGCTTTATTGGACGATAAGCTCACAGCAGGCGAAAATTTTCATTGTGGATTTTGCCGAAAAGTTTATTATTCTATTTACAAAGCCGGAGAATGACGCCGGTCGAAGCCGTTGTAAGCTAGCTGTCAAAGCCTGGGTAAAAAATGAAACAGGAACATCATGACCACTTGGACTTAATGTATGCAAACTAGAGTTATTCAAAGGATTAAACGCGTTGGGATCATGAAGAATGGTAGCGTGGGACAACCCATTTCATTTACAAGCCCCATTGTACAAAATTGTTTTGGTATTCTCGGCCCTTTTCGATTGCGTTTATCCCTTGGGACCGTTGTCAATTATCGGGACATGTTTCAATTTGACGCCACCCGCCATTGGAATTGCAATTTACTGGTTCCGCGCTCTCGCGTATTCATTAAATTATTTAATTTCGCCCCATTCCCGTTCGAAACGGCGGAAGGCAAAAGACGAAGAGGGCTTCAATCCTACGTTTTGAAGTCCTGCCAATGGATGATTTACTTAAATTTAATTTTTCGTCTCATTATAGAATCACTTCAGATCCCACTCATCGCGCGCACAAAAAAAGAGTATAAATTCAATTTAAATTATTGTAGTTAAAAGAAACAATAAACAAAGAATGTAACGTGCATCTAAATCATTTTAAACTAATCTATTGTCGATATATATATTATTATGTTCTACCAAATGTATTTAATATGTTGTATGTATGTGTACTCTTTTTTCCTCGCTCTCTCCCACTTTCTCTTTCTCTCTCTCTTTCCTCTTCTCTCCTTTCTTCTCTTCTCCACACTCTCTCTCACTCCCTCAACACTCCACTCCTCTCTGCCTCTCCACTCCACAATTATCGCTCTCGTTCTCTCTCACTCTCCTCCCCTCTCGTTATCACACTCTGCTCTCCCTCCTCTTTCTCCTCAACAATCTCACTCACTCCATCTCAACTCCTTTCCTGTCCCCTCAACACTCCACTCTCCATCTTCTCCTCTGCTCACCAACCCTCTCCGCTATCTCTCTTCCTCTCCTCATCCCTTCTTTCTTCTCCTCTCCACTCTCTCACCCTCTTTTCTCTTCACTCCTCTCTCCTCTCCGCATCACTCTCTCTCTCTCTCTCTCTCTCTCTCTCTCTCTCTCTCTCTCTCTCCACTCCTCTTTTTCACTTTTTTTAATGTCAGTTTTTCTGTTTCACTTTCACTCTTCCTCGTACTTTATTCTATCTGTCCCTTATTCCTTCTCTCTCCCTCTTTCTCTCTGTCCATATGTCTGTTTTTATGTCTGTCTGTCTCACTCTCTCCCTTTCTCCCTCTCTCTTTTTATATAAAGAAATATCAATATAAACCAAAACACACAGGTAGACAACATATCAATATTTGTTTAGTTTTGCCTCTATCCTTTAATGTATTTATTTTTGCAACTTTCTAACAGTACACCCATTAGAAAAAAATTATCTATTTTTCCAAAAATACATAATTCCTTGATTCAGTTAATCCATCGATGATAATTATTCATATGTCTTTATAACAATGAAGCTATACCATACTTATTTTTTATGATCCATGATTTTAATTATCTACGTTTCTTTAATTCAATTTGGTGGAATATACGAACTCGACATTTCCGTTCGACCATCCATAGTTTATTAATTTGACAAGCATTTACTTGTCAATTTTACCTGCAAATTAATCTGTGATCCTAATAGATTTTGTTACAGAAAAATAAGAAAAAAATAATAACATCACAAAGCCTATTGAGAAAATGTTTTTCTACAACCTACATCACACCAGACCGCATCTCACGATATCTGAATAATTATCGATTAACGGTCACTAATCTCTACACACCTCACTTAAAGATTAATTTGCGTCGGTAGCCGTAACGATTTGGGAGTTGACACGGCGCTTATCACTTTAAGGAAAAGGTCCCGGGTTCGATTCCAGCCGCCCTGCATTCGAACCCGACATACTTATAAATGTTTTTTTTTTTTTTTTTTTTTTTTTTTTTTTTTTTTTTTTTTTTTCAAAAATATCGACACCCCGCGGTTTCATATAACCTCGTAGTTGAAATACCCTCATTAACAAAAAAGCAAAAAATTAATTAATTGAAAGAATAGAATTCGGTCAATCAGACCACGAAATAAATCTATAAGCTAAATTAATTTACCGTTTTGTGGTCCTCTTGACCAATTAATACGTTACAATTAGATAAGGTTTTTAATTGAGATAAAAGAGTCCCCAGATTGAAAAATGGCAAAGAGGAGGGAAAATTCAAATGTGGGGTTGAGATGGGAAGTTAGGGTCCGAGTGGGTCGAGATCAGGATAGCTCAAGTGGTAGAGCACCGGCGTATCTAGCCGAACATCGTGGGTTCCAACTCCGCCCGTGACACTGACTTCTGAATCTCATCTACAAGCCTTAATTAATTGTAATTTACCAATTTTTACTCTAAAAAGAATTATGTACTAATAATATGATAATATAAATTATTAACATCTATGGATAAGAAAAATTAGAAAAGTGAAATAAAACGTTTTGTAAAGCTTTTTTGTTAAGCCTGTTTTTGAAAGTTAGTCCCGGCGCAAAGCTGAACAATCCGATAAAGGTAGATAAGGAAGAAAAAGGATCCACCGAAGGGACAGTTGGTATAGAGCACCAACCGGCTTAAATAACCTCATTTATTTTTGTTAAGTCTGTAAACTTCCACAGTAATATACCAAAGTGATCATTACTAAGACGAACCAGTTTAACTATCTGGAATGACTAATGTTACATTCCAAAAGGGGAAATACGTTCCTAAACTTCTTCATATTAGTAGACAATACAATATCATAAGAATATACATTTTGGGGGCTGGGATCAAATAATTTTAATGGGCAAAGGGGAAAGGGCTTAATTCGCAATTTGCCGCGGTGTATGAGATGCTCGGGATTTGACATGGTTTCTTGTTTCAATTAGAGACAAAGGGCACGGGAGAGAACAAGAGCGAAAAAGGGGGGGGGGGAGAGGCCTAATGAGATATAGAGGGCTAAAACCGCACAAGGGCTCGGCAAGGCCTAGTTATTAAAATCTACAAGACATCCCTAGGCCCTTTCCTCGGCAAACACGATTACGCTACTTAAAATCTCGTTACGGCCGATTAATCCCATGAACCATTTAGTGGCCAACCTTTGAGGTGTGTCATTGTTGGTGTTGAAACGTCATAATTGTTTTATAGACATTTTCTTCCCAGAAGGGACAACATTATTATTTATTATTATGGGTATTACTTAACAATTTGTGCGCGATGGCGCACCTATCAATTTACTATGTATTTTATCAATTATATTTAGTGGTCTATTGATAAAATTAAGTATTTCAAATAATTATTTTTTAAGTGTAAATTAATTAGTTTTTAAAAGTGTAAATTAATTAACTTTTTTAAGTGTCATTTAATCAGGTTTTTTAGTTGAGATAAAAAACCTTAATTAATTGAAAGATATTAATTGGTCAGGCGGTCCACGAAAACTAGTGGATTTTTAGCCAGTGTCACGAGCGGGATTCGAACCCACGATATTTGCCTAAATACGCCCCTGCTCATAGCTCAAGCGGTAGAGCCCCTTTTTGTCATTTTTCAAATACGATATTTGAAAACTGGCAAATAAAAAAAAAATGGCAAAATTTAAAGTCACGTTAGCTCAAGTGGTAGAGCACCGGCCCTTCGGCTAGTGTCGTGGGTTCGAAACCCGCCCCTGACACTTAGTTTTTTATCTCAACAAAAAACCTTAATTAATTGAAATAACAATTAAGGTTCGTTCTTACTAACATGCCCTAAATTTCATGATTTAAGGGGGGAAAATATTACGGCTTCAATGTCCATGCGTTTCGAAGGTATTTTTGTTTTTTTATGAAAAATATAAAAAAAAATAATATGCAGGATTGTATTAAATAATAAGGTTAATAAACGTGCAGTTACCTGTACCTAGCTAGGGAAGCAAAAAGGATGGAAAATTCAAAATGTGTGGTTGAGACGGGAAGTTAGTGTCCTAGATATTCGGAGTTACTATAACTCAAGTGGTAGAGAACGGGAATCTAGCCGAAGGTCGTGGGTTCGAATTCCGCTCGTGACCCTTACTTTTTTTTATCTCAACCAAGACCTTACATAGAAAAAATTATTAATTGAAAAATTTAATTCTAACATATAGAATAGAATAACAATCAATCCATCTCCCCCATGAGACTCAATTTTGGGATCTATCTCTCTATCCATCTATAATCTATCACCCATCTTTTCTTTTTCCATTTTTTCTTTCTCTAACCACTGTCTTCTCTCTCTCTCTCTCTCTCTCTCTCTCTCTCTCTCTCTCTCTCACTTCTTTTATTCGACTTGTAAGTTGGGTTGTAGCTGCTATTCTGATAACAATAATTTTTTTTAAGTATTACCAACTCCATGGTTCATATCTTCTCTATTGATAGTTTGAACAATTCCATGATCCCCATGGTTGAAAACTGTTATTCAATTTAGCAAATTACATGGACGTTTCGGGCTCCTGACCCATCATCAGAATTAAACAGAAGATTCTCATGGTATAATTCATAATTAATTGTGTTAATTTATATTGATATACTGTATGATATTTTGAGTGAATTGTACCATGAGATTTCTCTATGCTTAGCTCTGATATGGGCCAGGAGCCCGAAACATCCATGTAATTTACTAAACTGAATAAAAGTTTTTAAACGCGGTGATATTGGAATTTTTCAACCTATCAATAGAGTAAATTTTAATTGTATCTACTTACGAAATATTGCAGTGCGATTTAAGGAAAAAACAAAGGTATATTTTGGAAATAATGCATAATTTTTTTCATTGGACTCCCTCAAATACACGCTATTTCTGCGGTCGTCCGTTTTGAAATGCTGCTGTCATCGGGAGGACGGGCACTTCTAGAAACAAAGTTGGTAATCAAATTATCCGATTGAGGAGGGGCCCGGTAGAACGGCGGCCACTCTACTTCTACGGCCGAATCGAATTATCAGGGGAGAGAGAAACGCTGGGTGCCAAGGGCCGCTCTTCTCCCCAAGAGACCAGCTGCCGTATAGTTTACCGCCGGAGGCACTTGTATGGAAAACAGTTGTGGCTATTGTGATCCGAGTGGTCTCTTTGTCCGTCACAATACCCGATTGTGCGCAGACCGATAACGCATCACTGGTCCGCAAATTATGATTGTCCGTCATTTCGACAAAATTCAATACACTACGGCAGAAAAGTAGCACATGGCTTGTCAACAAATTACACTTTTAGAGGCAAATTCGATCTAAGCCTGTCCTCACAATGATCAAAGGATATCATCTATTCAAAGAAAAATTACATGGCTACTTTTCTTTTTATAATATACAAAAATTTTGTACGATTTTCAGCAGAATCTTTAGCCTGTAAAAAACGAAAGATTCCAGCTTATATCAAAATACAACTTATATGCGTTTAAATTTAATAACACTCTTCCATACATAAAATAACTTATAAAAAAACTGTCAAGCAAAGTAAATAACAATTAAAATGGGTTGGGTAATGGTGGGCTAATGGGGGAACGCAGGTGCTCTTATAAGCGGACATTGTCTTATAACTCACAATTATAACTAGGGCTTTATAACTGAATAATTATGACCGTTTTGGGACCCTTGTTAATGGAAGGGAACAGTTAATCACGGCGGCCTTGCCTCAAAAAGCGTTCTGGTTCGCCCAACAGGCCCGTAACCTAAGGTTTTACGGCTTTTAAGGTTTATCGACCGTGAAAATATTCTAAGTATAAATAACAATAGACAAATAATAAATTACAAAAAAAAAGAATACCTTTGCTCTTATCTGCAACAATCAAATTTACATGAATTTTAACAAGAAATGTTTTATTGCGTCTGCGTAGTGTTTATTTTGGTTCTTGTTGATAATATCGTTAGAGTTTGAATAAAGAATAATATAATTCATGTATATTATGTACACTTAATACATATGCGCTGAAGTAAAAATAAACCAAAAATGGATAGCACATATGATAAAAACCTTCGTTTTGAGTATTTCAGAACTACTAGAGGCGTATACAACCTTAATTATAATTTATTTTGCCTTCATTTTAATTACAATTATTTCTGTTTTTATTTATTTTTGCTTTTTGCCAAGCTTTCATCTATTACAAGGTTATCTTAGGTTAGGTAGGTTACCGACAAGGGTACGGGAGCCGAGGTCTTTGGGATGAACCTCAAGATCGAACTGACGGTAAACCTAGGCAAGTATGCTACAGTTTTTCAGTCTGAAATCATAGCGATCAAACAATGTACCAGAGGAATAAATAAAGCTAGGAATACATTCCCGGATGTTAGCCATTTTCTCTGACGGCCATGCGATTTCTCGTGCGAGGCGAAGGCAAAGCGTGTTCGGAAATGCATGGAAGCCCTGAAGGGAGTCAGTGACTTTAATGACTTGATCATGATATGGTCCCTGGATATTCGGAGCATTCAGGCAAAGAAATGGCTGAAATGTTGGCCAAAAAGAGATCAAACATGGACTCAATGGGCCCAGCGCCCTGCGCTAGCAGCTTTCCGCGAAATCTTAAAATGGTTTCTTAACCTGATGGAACAATACCACTGGTATGAAGTAGGCAAAAAGATGCGTCGAAGGACCATCCGCAAAAAGTACAAAAGAACTAATGTAAGACAACCGAAACCGAACCAGGATTGTGGTTGAATTCTTGACGGGATATGACGTTCCCGATTACTCATCGTCAACAAGACAAGAGGATATTTAGAGTCCGCATCTGTCCTTATCGGACGTTTTGATTCTCAAGATGAGAGCTGACGCACATCTGCATACGATGGAAGAGTGTTATCGGCCTAGTATTGGTGTCGAGGCGTCCCAGCCCCTAAGGGCCTCAAAACAACATTTCGCTTTTTTCTTGTCCACTCTGAATGGTAGGACCCGCATTGTGTATCGGGTCGTATGCCGCATGCAAAGGGCTAACAGGCCGAAATACATCAGCCTTCTCCCGCGTGCTCCATAGATAGAGAAGACGACTCTACCCCCCTAGTGTAGGGGCTTCTCAAGTGTATAAACTAACGGCTCCGCTCCAGCCGCCGTTATTTTTTTTTTTTTTTTTTACTGGAATTGCTAACCACCCCCTAGATGAGCACTGTCTACGGTCAAAAACCTTTTCTTGAGCTCAGCCTACACCTGTCATGCGCATTCGAGAGACGCCATAGGCCTAGCCTAGGTGGTCCGATCCTTCTCGTCCCCGAGGGTACCACACCGGTCATACGCACAACTATGCAAAGCATACTCGAGTCAGAGAAGCCGATTCACATTCCTCTCCTATTCGCTTACTCACGCATTCAGCGTAATCATCGCGTCCTCCACGCCTACAAGTTGTCGTCCGGTCGCTGCCCTTAAGCAAGCTTCACGAACGTCACAAATAGAAGACAGCCTCTACCTAAGTTCCCGCCAGAGGCGTCATCACAAACCACCAAGAATCCTTTCCTAGTGTAACTAGGGCTGGATTTGGAAACAATTTAGTCACCCTGTGGTTCAGACAACCATACACCCACCTTGTCTAGTCAGACAGGATCTAGTGCACGCCTTTCGTGGTGGTCGAAACAGTTCATCATTTCATCGACTGAATCAATCAATCCGAGGAAAGTCATTCGATTACCAAACCAAGAGGAGTTGCAATTTACGAAAAGTACCTAGCTTTGACCAATATTTCTAACAGTTTCTGTCTCTTTTGAAGAGTATTATCAATGTGTATTGTAAGTACATTGATGTAATGATTATGTAATTTTTCATTTTGTGTGTGTGAAGGAAGAATGAAATGGAAGATAAATCTACATTAAACCGATTTAAATAGACTTTATTATGTTTGCTGGTTTTTAACTGTTTATAATTGTCAAAGTTTAGTTCATTTTCATTATGTTGCATTGATAATTGGCGTAGAAATAAGTAAATGCGTTATTTACCAGATAAATTATGAAATAACCTGTACAAATAGGGAGAGGTGAGAGATTTGGAAGGCTGTAGGAGAATTGATGAAGTAGTGATAATAAATCTATAAGTGGTAGCATTCAAGTACCTGTTGTGCCGGTGATCAAGTTGCCTGGAATCACACGATTTGGCCACATCGAGTCCTCCACATATTGATTACACCATTACCGCCCCTCGCCCGATCGGGGCCTTTATTGCTTCTCGAAGTGGGAACCCTGCGAGGAGTAGTAAGAAGGAAGAATGGGGGAAGTTTGTTTCTTTCAACTTTCAATTTGCCCTTGGGCTCGGAGGGGCCGGGATTAATGCGAGCGATTAGCGAGGATTGGTGGGCCCGCGGGTGGGCTGAGGGATGGCCGAAAACCCTTCGACGGGAAGTGCCTTTGTTTGTAGGGGATTAATGTCTGATCCCCTTGGACAAGAAAGGCTTTATCACCGACGATCGGGGTTAAAACCTTGATTCCGTAACACATTCAGTTCAGATTTTCCGTTTTGTTCCTTTCAACGAACGTCCATAAATTAAAAACCGTTTAAATCTTCTTTTCGGTGAGTTTGTTATACAAGCAGCTTTAGCAAATCGAATCTATTTTTCAACAAAAGCTATTCTTCCGATGACAAAATTTTGAAAACAGTACATAAAAACCAAAACCTAAAACAATAGAACAATGAAAAAATGAACAGAAAACAGAGAAGATGGTGGAATGCCGAAAAGCGTCTGAACCAACAACAATCAGAGAGGATGGCAGACGAAGTTGATAGGTAACTATCAAACAAAAATGTCCTAAAAAAATATTCAGAAATTGTGAGGTGCGTTGGGATGTAGGTTTCGTTAATCGTTAATCGATAATTATTCATAAATCGTTAGATGCGGTCTGGTGTGTTGTAGATTTCAGAAAATCATTTTCTTTGTAGTGCAACGTTTCGACCTTTAGTGAGATCATCTTCAGGTGTGATCTAGAAACATCCTTTGTATAAAAACTATTTTTTGCATCGCATAAATTCAATGTTTGGAAATCTCAGGCCCGTGTTGAGAATGCCCACAAGTACACAGAAGACCAACACTCTGAGCATTAAAGATGATCTCAATGAAGCTCGAAACGTGGCACTACAAAGAAAATGATTTTCTGAAATCTACAACACACCAGACCGCATCTAACGATTTATGAATAATTATCGATTAACGGTCACTAATTACCACAAAGTCCTAAAAATTCTTTAACAATCACTCCTTTTTAGTTTAAAAAAATATCGTTTTAACCATCGCTATGGTAACTATCAAACAAAAAAGTCCTAAAACCTATTCAGAAATCATGAGCTACAGTGTGATGTAGGTTTCAGAAAACCATTTCCTTTATCGTGTCAACATTTCCATCTTCAATGAGATCATCTTCAGGTCCTGGGATTTACAAAAATTTTTAACATTTAGGATGTGGAAAAATTGTATTTGTTAAATTTATTGTATTTGTATATTATATTATTATTTCTTAAATGTAAACAATGTTTGTAAATCCCAGCCCCTGAAGATGATCTCAATAAAGGTCGAAACGTTGGGACGGTAAATAAAACGTTTTTCTGAAACCTACAACACACCAGTCCGCATCTCACGATTTATGAATAATTATCGATTAACGGTCACTAATTACCACAAAGTCCTAAAAATTCTTCAACAATTACTACTTTTTAATTTAAAAATATCGGTTTTACCATCAGCTTCCTGCCCTAAAAAGCTTGATGGATCTTTCAGATTACGATAAGAAAAAATTAAGGGGCAGGTCTTCCAGTTACTCTTGATATCCCAATTCCTCGTGCATTTTTAGGCGGGAACGTGACCGCTTAACTATTTACAAAACGTTCAATAATGACAGCCCGTATACGTGTCTCAAATGTTTCCGCCTGCATTTCGCAAGCCTAGAAAGTTGTTTTGCAATCAGTGCGAATAAGCTCGATAATTTCTTGTATAAGCCGAAACGGCCGAAATTATATCCACTGTCTCCCTCGGGTAATAACGAAGAGGACATAAGTTATCACTTAACTAACAAGGTCTAATAACTTTTAATTACAACAAATGTTCTTAGTTTAATTATATAGTAATACCTAAACATTATACTAAGTTTGTGTCTGTAATACCACATTTAATCGTCTATCCACAAAATTATTTCTTTCGATTGATTTAACCTTTTTGCGTAGCTTCTAACACTCACTTTTTCATTTAGGTAAAAACCGTAGTGTTGGGGAAGTTTGTGTCCGAGTGGATCGAAGTCACGGTAGCTCAAGTGGTAGAGCAGCGGCGTATCTAGCCGACGGTCGTAGGTTCAAACCCCGCTCGTGGCACTGACTTTTTAATTTCAACTAAGACCTTACGTAAAAAGATATTACATATAGTTTATTATTGATCATTATGAATTAATAAAAACTGATTATCTATTACATTTTGATGATGATTTTCTTTTACCAACATAACCTAACCGAAAATGAGATGCCAGATTGCGTGTCAATTTCTCTAATAAATTAAAAATGGTTTACAAAGTATTTTGCTTACAATACAGGTTATTACGTATGTTGCACACAAGTCTTATGCACGATATTTGAAAAATGATAAAAAGGATGGAAAATTCAAAAGTTGGGGGTTGAGGTGGGAAGTTAGTGTCCAAGTGGATCGAAGTCACATAGCTCAAGTGGTAGAGCAGCCGCGTATCTAGTCGAAGGCCGTATGTTCGAACCCCGTTTGTGTCACTAAATTTTTAGTTTCAACTAAGACCTTAGAAAAAAGATATATTATGAGTTAAAAAAAAAAATGATGAAATTGTTATATCGGTATAACATAGTCAACTGAAAATGAGATGTCAGATTCCATGTCAATTTCTCTAATAAATTAAAAATGGTTTACAGTGCCTTTTGCTTAAATAAAGGTTGCATATGTTGTATACAAATCTTATGTGAATAATAATTACATGTAATTAAATATAGTCGATATGAAAAGCAATATGTTTTTTCACATACTGGATATCTCTTTGTGCATGTACCCACATAATTTTAAAATCATTATTTTTTCGCTTTTATGTTCTCTCTCAAATTCGCTCAATTTCCCAGCCAGTAATATACAATAGAACTCATCAACCTCAATAAGTAATAATGAAGGAAAGATGAATCGACAGTCAGGATATCACCAATAAGTTAGATATAAATGATGCAGTCGTCAAAACAAGTAAGTTTTGTAACTGATACCAAGCTTTGAAAGCTTACTGTGGCCTTCGTCATTATTATAAAGATAAAGACTAAAGAAATGCATATATATGTAACCAAATGACAACGACCTGATGAAGACCTGAATAAAGGTTGAAACCTTGGCACAAGTTACAAATCCTGTTTTCATGACTATCCCTCATCCCTGACTTACTAATGCATAGTAATATTACGTAAATTCACTAATTTCGTTGTCCGCCTGACCAATTAAGGTTTTTAGTTGAGCTAAAATGAAGTATACTTCCCTAAAGCTCTCCGTGACCATTTCACTTGTCGCCGATGATCCAATCCGGTTACACGACATTTGAAAAATAGCAAAAAGGAGGGAAAATTCAAAAGTTCGAGTTGAGATGGGAAGTTAGCGTCCCAGTGGATGGAATCCGCGCTAGCTCAAGTGGTAGAGCAGCGGCGTATCTAGCCTCTTTCTTTCTTTTGGTCTAGGTCGAATGTGTCACTAAAGAAAAAATTTGAGTTTTTCGTCATTTTCGAATTTCCACTTGTTTATCATTTTTGTGAATTGTATGATAATACATGTACATTTCTTATCGTTCAAACCCTTTCTGCCTTAAAACATTTATGTATAATAAGTTTCCGGTATCGAATGCAGGCCGCTGAACCCAAAAATATTTTTTCATACACGCCGACACCCGGAATTGAAGTTTGAGGTTGAGGAAAAAAAATGTTTCATCCATTTCATTCCAAATCGTATCGTTTGATGTACCTAGATGTTCTATTTATTTTTTCGTATTAATCATTACCAAATTATTGCATATTTAATGTATAATTATTTAATTAATTTGATTAAAAAGCTTTTCCGGGTAATATTCAGTTCAAATTTCAGCTTGTTGATCTTGAATCAAAGAAAATCTACACAAAGAGATTTCTAATTTGTTTACCTAAATAGTTCAAAAATTTAATAATTAGGTTCGGTGAAACTTTTAAATTTATAATTACTTCGGCCCGGGATTTTGAAGTGAATTTTTTCGCGTACAGTTTTATTTGAATCAAAGCTTTCTTACATTAAAAGTTTAGCAAAACGGTAGGGGCGTTAAAGAAAATTAAAAGCACTGTAATTATGTCATTAATTTGCTAAATGTGTTAATTAGGAACCTATAAATGAATTTAAACTTAATTGAAAGTTACGCTGTGTACGCTTTAATGTGATTAACTTTTGAGTTGCTGAACTTTGTAGATCGGAAGAAAGCTCCGAGGCCGAGAAGACGGGAAAACAGAACGAGAAGGGGATTAGTTTTGTTTTAATTCGAAGGAAAATTTTCCAGGAGAGCTGGAGAGGCATTAGCTTAATAGGAAATCTTTTTCCCAACCTTAGGAAGAAATCTGGACGTGTACTAAAATGAAACTAACCTCTTTCCCTTTGATATCCCTGTATCTGATCCATTTGCCGAGCCTCGGCCTCCAATATTCCAGGACGTACGCCTCGGCGAATTCCTGGCCCTGGCCGTTCCCGAACCTCCCCTGGGTCTCCGTGGCAGTTATGACGTGCACGGTATGCAAGTTGATTTCAAGCCATTCCTTCGGCTCGGGGGTTATTTGGTGTTTAGGGCACCACGCACCACCGTTGCTCTCCTGCCTTACTCTGAAAATCAAAAAATTGTTGCAAATTAAATTACATCAACCATCCTCGATACACACGTTATAATTTTACAGAATGCGACGATTAATTAGATTAAAATTCACATCCCGCTTTGTTTTAGGATAATAAACAATAACATGTAACTAACGCTGGACAGAATGGCCAATGTTTATTCTGCATACGTCCAACATGGGGCGAAGGAGCCTTATATACAATTAACCTCATGGAATAACGTTTAAACAACGGGGAAAAATCAACATGCCGGGGCATTTCATTTTTAAACGTATCTGATACGTTTATTGCAGAATATTCTGATATCTAACATTAGGTTAAATTAACTGACATTTCACACGATCTGTTTATTTTAGCCAAATATTTTCAGCGATTTTATGATTTGATATGACAAAGCATCAATTAAAATGAGAAAATGTTTACAAGTTTATTAGATTTAATTTAGAGATTTTCTAATTAAATTCTTTATGGGCATACCAATCGCACATACTATTTTTCTGCCTTCACACTCAGGTTTTTTTAATCTCTCACAATCAGCACCAATCTATCTTTAAAACTTTACACTTTCCTTTTTTGCTAAATACTTTTTAAACCTAACTCACTCTCTCTCTCTCTCTCTCACTCTCTCTCTCTCTCTCTCTCTCTCACTCTCTCACTCTCTAAAATTAAATTCACTATTTTTCGTAGTCCGCGTGACCAATGAATATTTTTCTAACTATTTTAATTAAAGTTTTTAGTTTAGATCAAAAGTCAGTGTCACGAGCTGGATTCGAACTCACGACCTTCGGCTAGATGCGCCGCTGAAGTGGTAGAGTAACGGCATTTCTAGCCGAGGGTCGTGGGCTCGAATCCCGCTCGTGACATTTACTTTTTTTTATTTCAACTAAAACCTTAATAGATAAATCACTGACTCGATGCATTTTTTCTGTCTCACTATTTTATGTATGGCAGAATGTTCAGCCTTTCCTTTTTTGTTATAATTCTTTTTCTATCTCTCTTGTTCTCATCCCTCTTTATTCTTCTTCTCTCCCTTTCACCGCCTTTCTTTTACTTTCCAGATTTTTTCCGTCTCACTTTCTGTGCCAATGTACCTTTTTCCATAATTCTTTTTTTATATCCCTTTTTTTCGCCCGTTGCTAACTGCTTTTTAAACCTAACTCACTCACACTCCCTCTCTCTCTCTCTCTCTCTCTCTCTCTCTCTCTCTCTCTCTCTCTCTCTCTCGCTCTCGCCTTTCTCACTCTTTCTCCCTCTTCATTATTACTAACTAATTAAATTTACTAGTTTTCGTAGTCACCTTGACCAATAAATATTTTTCAAGTAATTAAAGTTTTTAGTTGGTATAAAAGTCAGTGTCACGAGCGGGATTCGAATCCGCGACCTTCGGTTAGATACGCTGGTCAAGTGGTAGAGTAGCGGCATTTCTGCACCGACTTTTTAATCTTAACTAAAACCCTTAATTGAAAAACACTAGCTAGTTGTATTTTTTTCTGTCTCCTATGTAATGTGGCGGAGCAGAATCTTCAGCCTTTTCTTTTTTGTTATAATGCTTTTTCTAACCCTCTTTTCTTCTTCTCTCCCTTTCCTCTCCTATATTTTACTCCACAGATTTTTTCTGGCTCACTTCTATACCAACTTACCTTTTTCCCTAATACTTTTTTTTATATCCCTTTTTCGTACATTCTCTCTCTCTCTCTCTCTCTCTCTCTCTCTCTCTCTCTCCCTCTCTCTGATAAACTGTCTTTCTCCCTCTTCTCTCTTACACTCTAGATAGATCTTTTATCTGTGTCCCTATCCACACAAGCCAAATTAAGAAATCTCTAATGTTTCTTTTTTCACATAATAATTTGTCTTTCTTTATTGCTTTCTCACACCCTTTTTACTTTTTCATTGTAGTAAAGGTCAATATGACTTGTTTAACTTTTCTCTCTTTTCCCGCTGTTTTTTTTATCTACATCCATATAAACATATCTTAAAATCTTTACCTTTGATTTTTTTTCTATTGATATTTATTTCTCTCGCTCTTTTTCTTCCTCTATCTCTCTTCTCTATGTCTCCTTCCATTTCACTTTGTTTCTCTTATTTTTATATCCTTACTTTTTATATATAATCTATACAAATAGCTCTCTTTCATTTGCTTTCTTTTTTCTTTGTTTTGCACTATCTATCTAATTTTCTATCTAGTTATCTGGAGAAATTTTTTTATGCACCTAACTACTCAGTTATCACACTTTCACAGGCCTTCAGGTTCTTTTTACGCTATTACTCTCTTTTCGTTCTATTAATCATTTTTAGTCTTTTTCTCTCTCTCCATCTCTGTTACTCTCTTTGAATAGTTGACAAATGATCTCTTGTTTA
This sequence comes from Cimex hemipterus, assembly GCA_039619505.1. Lineage (NCBI taxonomy): Eukaryota > Metazoa > Arthropoda > Insecta > Hemiptera > Cimicidae > Cimex > Cimex hemipterus. Next base: position 11,100,046 of record CM077112.1, on the reverse strand, counting down.
CATCTCTCGACTTACTCGAGCTTCCGATGGAAGATCGTGAAAACGTGTTAAACTTGGTTTTGAATAGAAAGGCCTAAGTGCAACTTTGGGAGATGATCAATAATTTAACGACCCCATTGTTGTTTACAAGAGAGAATCTTTGTTCAACGGCGAGGGAACCATTGATTTTCATTTGTGAGAGGGGCCCGGGGCAGGTGATAGATAGGAGCAACCAACAACCTCCTATCAAATACCAAGGCCTAACTACAGGAGGGTCCTGCGATTTGATTGAGACACTCCGTGAAAATATTACCGTCGTGATAACAGCAAGATTAAAACACCTCCGTAACGTGGTGGATTCCCTCTTTCCGCAGTGTAATGGGATGATACAGAACTTTATAGACCAGATGATTTAGAAAAAGTGCCGTGAATTAGTAATGTTGGCGAATCGAAAAAACACTGTAAAATTTTGGATTAAAAATGAACTTCTATTTGCACCGTAGCCAAATATATATTGATGATTACACGAAAACTTCAGTGTTTCTTCAGCAACTATTAATTTTTCCGTGATTTATTATCATCAAAGAAAAAAAATCATAGTCATTTAAGATAAAGAAAGATTTAAGGATACTCAATTGTTTAGAATACTATGCGAAATTCCTAACTGCTGAAGATTGCGGGAAGCTGTTTGTTAGAAATCGATATAGGTATATGTATATAATACATATATATATATATATATATATATATATATATATATATATATATGTGTGTGTGTGT
>CM077112.1:11079372-11098887 GCA_039619505.1 Cimex hemipterus | reverse complement strand
GAGAGAGAGAGAGAGAGAGATTTAACCCACTTAATAGAGAAACTGAAAAAAAACGACAATTATTCGTGATATAAAATAATGATTAAGAAATTTCTAATTCATCACATTTATGTTGTGCGATCCAGATTTATGCGTGTTTCATTAACCGGTAAACAAAGGGAATGAAATCTACCGTACCGCTCGGCTCGAATGCCAATAAAAACGATCCAACAAGTTGAAATTTATGCGTCCTTCGGGCCAATAAATCGTAAAAGTAGCTGAGGAAGATAGTTTATTTTACTGAGCATAATGACCCAATGTCGTAAAGTCGATGGGAGCTGTTTTGCAGTGAAAAACCAATGTGGGAACCGTTTGCGGTCGTTAAAACCACGGCGAACGTGGATTTATCGTCTGTATCAGCCAGTGTTGAAAAGTCTCTTTGTTTCTTTCAGTAGTATCACGGAAGAACTGCCTCTCACAACAGGCGGATTTTGTTTTACAACCTTTGTCTTCCGAGGACGATAAAAATCCTTGTACATTTCTTTTTATACATGTTCAGAAGGATTCAAGTCCGAATATCGAACGTTCAGAAGTAACACATGTCCACTTCAGTTCCATCAATAAAAATTTGTTTGAACAGATGCACCTTATTCCGCCTCCCCTTCGGCCTTATGGGCCGAATCGACGGTATTTACCGTACACTTGATTTCGACCCTTGTCCCTTCCAACAACAATAACTAATGGCCTGGCCCATTAGTCAGTGCGAATTTTGTTCACAATTCCCCTTGATGAATTGCTCGGAATGAAACACTTGTGAGGTTCCGCTAATGCAACAATTCCCAGATGAAGTAGTTAGTGGTGACCATTCCTAAAATCTACACTTTGGCTAGATGTCTTAATCTAATCCAAAATAATCTACTGCGATACTGTTAAAACAAAATATATTCTGTAATGAATAAAAATAACAAGTAAATATTTTAAAATTACTTTCAACAAGTTGATAGATTTAATTAGATACTAGCTCATCAAATATTTGACTAATGCAGGATAAAGTATTAAATGGCCAAAAATCGAAGAAACCAGTAGGATATTGTGTTTTAGGTCGATGGACACTATATGATCGTTTTCCAGTCATCTTGATAGATACCATTGTATATAGAGGTGTTAAAGAAATGAATTAATAAATGGCTAATTTTATTTATAACAAATTTGATTTGAATGAATGGTTTGTATTTGTGGTTTAGTGCTTACTGAATTTATTGCATTTACTATTTTATTAATTTCTACTTCAGTTCATTTTTAAAACTGAATTTTTCTGGGCTAATTGTAAAAAGTTAGCTATTATTTCAAAAGTCTAATAACGATTTATTTGCATAAATAGAGGAAGGGAGGGAGAGAGAAAGAGAGAGAGATCACAAAATATTATGAGATTTTTTCTTTAATTCTAAAATTTTGTAGCATTATATAAATTCAAATTTTTTTTTACATCCTACATGTAACTGAAAAGTTTAAGCAATGGCTATAAATCCCATGCTCTGAAGATGATCGCAATAAAGATCGAAACGTCAGCACGAAAAACATTTTTTTTAAATGTCAACTGATGTTTTTTTCAAACCTTTACCCCAGACCGCATCTCAAGATCCCAGAATAATAATGAGATTGGAGAAAAAGTGAGTAGGCAGTGAAGACGGAAATGAAGTACTAGAGGTAATGGTAAAGAAGCGGAAACAGATAAAAATAGAGAAACAAAAACATACATATTTAAAGGAAAAAATAGGAAGATAGACTGATAGATAAATAGATAAATAGATAAATAGATAAATAGATAAATAGATAAATAGATAAATAGGTAAATAGATAAATAGATAAATAGATAAATAGATAAATAGATAAATAGATAAATAGATAGATGGAGAGGGAGAGAGAGTGAGAGAGAGAGACTGAAAGAATTTAAATTAACTTTTCATTTATTAAAGCTCGCAAAATTAGGCCTCATGGACTTTTCTCACATTTAACGAGCATTCGTACACAAAACTAAAGTTTATATAAATTAAAATACAATAATTTTAATATAATATTGTATAGATTATTATTGAACAGAATCTAACGAGAGAAAAGGTTTTAGATGCATCTTATTTAGATTTATGTGATTATATAGCATTTGGTCAATTAATCTACATGTAATGTATTGGTTTACATAAAACGCTAGTGACACGAGCGGTATTCGAACCCACGACCTTCGGCTAAATACGCCGCTGCTCTACCACTTGATCTATCGACATCGACTTCGATCCGTTCGGACACTAACCCAAATCACCTTTCGAATTTTCCCTCCGCTTTGCTATTTTTCACATTTCGTGTTACCTCGATTCTCGGGATCGTGCTCGAGACACTGACTTTTTTATCCAAACCAATACCTTACATAAAAATTAATTAATTGAGAAAGGGTATTTGGAAATCTGATGGATAGTGTAAATTGATTTTAAATTTTATAGATTTAGGAAAAAATGGATTGAAACGCAGCGTGTACGACAAAACTGCATTTTAAATGCCATTTTTGAACCTGTAAAATTAGTGCTTTTGTCTTCAAAATGAGAGAAAATATCTAACAGGTATAATGTTTTTTTATTGTTGATAAATACTGATAAAACCGATAAAAAAGTCAGTGTCTACAGCGGGATTCGAACACACGACCTTCGTCTCGATACGCCGCTGCTCTACCACTTCGATCCACTCGGACACTAACTTCCCATCTCAACCCCACCTTTTGAATTTTCATTCACATTTTATAATCAGGAATTGCCGATTGTAATAAAATATTAAAAAAAAAACTAAAATGGTTCTTTTTTAGATAAACTACATTGCAGGTTCTGCTTTTCGATCTGTATTTTATCAAAAAAACTGTGCAGTAGCATTAATTCTATAAATTTCCCCATGGATTGGTGTCTCACTTGAATAATAAAGCAATGAACAAGCAGGAGGCGAAGGAATGAAATAAACTTCTAAGTAATATCATAAAACTTTCAGTTAACTTAAGTAGCCGAACAAGATTAGTATTAGCCGGGGATAAACTAGTTAGCCTGGGGGTGTTGATGCAGCTCACGTCTCCGACGGCGTCGGCTTGGCTCACGCTCGCGCCAGGGGGCGGCATCTCGTTTTTACATCGTGACTGATGGGGGCGGCATCTCCGTTTTCCGTCTAATTAAATATGATTAATTAACGTGGGCCAAGACTGCCGAGAGCGAAGGGGACATCGCTCCATTCTCCGGACACGGGACGGATTTTAATTACGTCCAGGTTCCCCCCATCCCGAGCACACTCGGATGAAAGGATATTCATACAACATGAAAAGGAGAAACAGTTCTATGGGAATAATTCAAAAAGGGAACTGTTTCAAAGCCGAGACGAAACTCAGAATGTAGAAAATATCTTTCTACCTTGTAAACATGTTTCACAAATAAAACTCCAATGAACAACCTGTTATATTTATTCAAAAAACCACAAAATCTAATTTTTCAATTGATAATTTAATTAATTTAGTTTCTTTAATTTTAAAATACGTAAAACAAAAGTGCTGTTTTGCTAAGGTACAATAATTATACCACTCCAGTGCCATTTGCCAGTACTGAACCAATCGAGATTTGGGACTTTCAGACATACACCTGTCCTTTAACTAATATATATTATTTATATTTAATTAGATACAAGATTATCAAATATATTACAAATGGTAGGTAAAGTTTTAAATGGCCAAAAATCGAAACAACCAATAGTATATTGTGTTTTAGGTCGATGGACACTTTAGGACCTTTTTCCAGTCATATTCACATATACCATTGCAGATAGACGTGTTGATGATATAAATTAATAAATGGCTAATTTTATTTATAATACTATTAATTAAGGTTTTTAGTTGAGATAAAAAATTAAATGGCACGAGCGGGATTCGAATCCACGACCTGCGGCTAGATACGCCGCTGCTCTACCACTTGAGCTATCGTGACCTCGATCCACTCGGACACTAACTTCCCATCTCAACCCCACCTTTTGAATTTTCCCTCCTTTTTGCCATTTTTCAAATTGTCGTGTAATCGGATTGGATTCTCGGCGAGAAATGAAACTGAAATGAATTTTTATCTCAACTGAAAACCTTAATTAACTGCAATATACTAATTGGTCAAGCGAAATTAGTGAATTTATTTATAATCAATTTGATAAATAAATCATGTTTTTATATGGTTTAGTGCTTTCTGAATTTATGGTATTTACTTCTACAACTACGTCTATCGACATGCATTGCCAAAGGTTGTGGAAATCCTTCAACCTGATGATGAGCTAAAAGGCTCGAAATCCGGATCGTTGAAAAACAACTTACCGTAAGTAGGAACTATCTTTTTTAAAAAGGATTATGGTATGCTTTCATAATTTCTTCTCTACCACCTTAATTACATATCTTAAATAAATAATAACTCTGGGGTTCACATCGTCCGGATATAAGATCATCCTGATCACAGTGTTGTTTTTTTTAAATCTGCCATAAATATTTTAACCGCTAGCATTAAATCAAAACGTATATGATGTAATTTGGGCTGGTTTGTATCGAATATTTCCGGTACTGTAGAAAAACTGTTAACTTCTATAATGCTGTGCAATCGATTCTCGTGTTTTTGAACCCGGTGGCCTTTTTAAAAAATTTTTTTACCTGATTAGTTTTATCTATGGAAGCGATTGTTAAATCAGAGTAAATTTTCATTAAACAATTTGCTATTAAGTGCATTATATATGTTTCTATGAATGTGTATATTGTGAGATTGTTTTCTGAGGTCTAATGGGGAATGACTTAGATTAGAACAGTTGAAATAATGTTATTATAGTCACGACTCGTTTTTCCTTCAGATTCACTTAGTGGCGACTTAGGATTCTCCGGAGTCCATTAGAGTCCCGAGGAGCGAGGGTGATTCAGAAAAGACCTAGGGTGGACTTAAATCCGGTAACAGGTGACCGGTCTATCTGGCCTGGGCGAAATTTAACCCTGTCCGATGAGTAAATTGGAGCGGTCTGAGCGACAGAGCGAAATATCGGACGGCGGGACGGGTCGCCGGGGTGGGATTACGGAGAACGATTCTTCCAATGTACTCGGGATCAACTCATCCCACGTCTGTATCGCCGACAGGGGATCCACGTTTCATTTTGTCAATGATTGTGCTAGGAAGCGAAAATAAACAGCCACATACGGCTCCAAATGGGAAATATTTCATAAACTACGATATTGGCCAAAGCAGGAAAATCTCCCGAAATAGGAGAGGAGCTGATTTTATTTGATTTTTACGGCTTTCGCGATACGTGTTTTATTGGCTTTATCGGTAATTTCTGCTTGCGCCGATGTTTCTTTCACGCTTCGTTAATTTCCTTTTGTTCTCGGGACCGCAATCACCAAAGCTCAGAAAACCGGCGTTTATTGTTCGAACGTGGAGTGACAATTTCCCTATGGACGAAATAAATTAATCAACCCAAAGAATAAAACGACCAAATTGCCCTAGAGAAATTTACTTTCCAACTATGCGATAAAGTTTAATCATCCGCTAACACAACAAATGAAATTTCCAGTCCGATAAAATTTTTAAAAAATTATTCTTATTATATAAAAAGCTGTAACACTTTCTGAGAAAAATCCCAACTATATAATATTGATATAGTGTAAAAATTAAATCAAATTTGTTATAATTGAATTGATTTTCTGTTCTCTTGGATGTCACCTTATTACCATAGTCATATAAATGGGATGGAGAGAGGTGAGAGAGAAAGAATTTGAAAGAGTAATAGATACGTAATTAGATAGGTAAAAATAAGCAGTTCCATTGTTAGCTTGATAGAAAAAATCATAATTAAGAAAGAAAGAAAAAAGTAAGAAAGACGAAATAAAGAAACAAACAAACAAATAAAGGATGAAAGAAAGAAAGAAACAAACAAATTAAGGAAGAAAGAAAGGAGAAACAAACAAACAAAGGAAGGAACGAAGGAAGAAAGAAAGAAGGAAAGAAAGAAAGAAACAAACAAACAAAGGAAGAAAGACAGAAATAAATAAAGAAAGAAATAAAACAAACAAACAAACAAATAAAGAAAGAAAGGAAAAAACAAACAAACAAAGGAAGAAGGCCAGAAATAATTAAAGAAAGAAAGAAAGAAAGGAAGGAAGGAAGGAAGAAAGAAGGAAAAAAGAAAGACAGATAGCTCTATAATGAGAGAGAGAGAGAGAGTGTGAGAGAGAGAGAGAGAGAGAATGGACGAAAAAAAGGGATGTAAAAAAATTTGAAAACAAAGAAAGAGAGACCAATATTATAGCACAAGTTCCGTTTTTGGAGAGTGAGAGCGGCAAAGTAAGGGAGAAAGAGAGATCAATGGAAAAAATGTATATTCTAAAAAAGACGAATATAGAAAAAGAGACATAATAATGGAAAAAAGATTTATAGACGGATAACATTCCTAAAAAATATTCATAACATTACAGCCGTTTCAAGAAAAAAAAAAAAAAAAAATATTGCGTATGTTATTTCAAGTGAGATAGATGTATGAAAAAGATAAATAAATGGATATACTGATAGACAGATAGATATATAGTGAGAGAAAGAGGGAGAGAGAGAAAGAGATAGTTTGTGTGTATGTGTGTGTGTGTGTGTGTATGTGCGGCAGAGAGAGAGAGAGAAAGAGAGAGAGAGATTGAGTGAGTGAATGAGAGAGCGCGAAGAAGGGAGAGAGTCTTATTAGATGGGAAATTATGCCATTTATATTAAAAATTGTCAAAAAAAAATTAAATAAGATTTCATATCTCTTTAGAAAATTTATTATATAAAAATTGTAACCTTTCGTATTTAAAATTCTTTGGCGGCGTTTTAGTTCTGGTATGTGAGGAGCCTCAAGAGAAACAATTTCCCCGAGATGATGTATAGCTATTCGAACCCCTAACATTAAGGACGGGGTAATTGATTTTTTCAGATCGTTCTTTTCATATTTACAGGTAGACCAATGGCTTTTTTTTGGACCCAACACCCCTCCAACCAGTGGTTTTCGATTTAATCCTTTTATCCTATGCTTTTTATGTTTGAAATAGCCTCAAAACTGTTGATAAATTCCACTTCCTCTGAGTCCGTATTGTTTTATTTATTTTTGTTTAAATCGATGTTTCATCCCGGCGAGCTTTGTCGTATCCTTGAATTAGCTTTGGTCCGAAAGGTTTGCAAAGGGTGACTTGTCATTGGAACGGATGTCTTGATGCATCGAGCTTGGCAGGCCATCGATCTCCAATTCTGTTTCTCCCGGCCGGCCAGATGTCTTGTCCGACCGGAGGACTTAACCGCCCGTGAAGTGTGATCAATCGATTACTCTAGCCGGCACAAATCGGCATAAAAACCACCTGGTTTCTATAAATTACGGGACAGTTTTGGGGTCGTATTTTGCATGCGTACTTTAACGACCGATGTTGTCCTGGCAAAGTCATATTTTATTCATACATTGATAAAGTCAACAATACACATTTCAGTACTCTGAACAAAATAAATTTTCTGCATCGAATGTTTTATGTCAGAAATAAACTCTAGTTTATCATATTTTAGATTACGCGATCGTAGGTTCGATTCCACCCTCGTCCCTTTTAACGTAACTCCCCCCCCCAAAAAAAAAAACATTTGACAATGAAAAAAAAATGACTCATTCCTTGGTTAATATGCAAAGGCCATCCATATAAAAAACATATTTTCATGGATAATTAGATTATAAAATTTTTTTATCGCTATACATTGTCATGTATATATTAAATAATATATAATGCATAATTTTGTATTAAAAAAGTAATAAATACATTAAATAAATGAATTAAAATAAATCGTATTTATTATTGTTTGGAGATCGTGAGAAGCGGTCTGGTGTGACGTAGGTTTTAGAAAAACATTTTCTTTATCGTGCTCCGTTTCGACCTTTATTGAGATCATCTTCAGGGCCTGAGATTTACAAACATTGATTAATTTTTACAAATACGTGCAGGTTGTAAAAAAATATATTTAATATATTTATACCAAGCTAAAATTTTAGATTAATATATGTACATATAAGATTTCAGAATATAAAAAAATACAATGGTGGAAAAAAATGTAATTAATTTTAATTCATTCATTCATTCATAATAGAAATTCATTTTATTTATTTATATATATTTTTACATCTAAAATTTATAGTATTTTATAAATTCATTTTTTCACATCCTACATGTATTTTAAAATTTAAAAAATGTAATTAATTTTAATTCATTCATTCATAATATAAATTCATTTTCCTTATTTATATACATTTTTACATTTAAAATTTATAGTATTTTATAAATTCATTTTTTCACATCCTACATGTATTTTAAAATTTAAAAAATGTAATTAATTTTAATTCATTCATTCATAATATAAATTCATTTTCCTTATTTATATACATTTTTACATTTAAAATTTATAGTATTTTATAAATTCATTTTTTCACATCCTACATGTATTTTAAAATTTAAAAAATGTTTATTAATCCCAGGCCCAGAAGATGATCTCAATAAAGATCGAAACGTTAGCTCGATAAAGAAAATGTTTTTCACCTCACAGCATCTCACGATCTCCGAATGAATCATTCCATCCTACAGAAATTAAAAAGTACACAGACAAACAGGACGAATATTCACTAACACAAAGCGGCGTCCGTCAGGAGGGCTTATTGGTCCCACCCTTTTCAACATTTACACTCTTGACTTTCTTATACATCAAAAAACTGACGTTACTACACAGTTCTGCTTTCTAACCCAAATCCTTTGCGAGCAACCACAAGGATACAAGGACACTTTGAGTTTATCAAAGACTGGTATCAAATGTAGGAGACGAAATGAAAAAAGGTTTTCACACGTTACATAAATAACTATGAGTCACCAATATCCAGGTAATTTTACAAATAAAAGTAGGATATGGAAAAAAGAATTTATGCAATGATTTAATTTTAATTTGTATTTTTACTTACTCAAAGAGTTTGTTTTCTGTGTTTTCTTGTATGCCTCTTTTTACATGTATTTGTTCTGTAATGGATGTTAGCTTCATCCCTGTTGATGTAAACCATTCTAAAAATTTACGTTTATGTTTGTCTTTTGTGTATAGCATTATTGGTTTATTGAAGTCGAAATTGTTGTGTTTCAAAGTTCAAATTGGTGTGTAGCCAGTGCTGTAGGATTTTGTTTGGGGTTTTTTTTTTTGCAATCATAGATATCTTGCTTTACTCTCTTGTCCAGATATCGGGATGTAATACCGACGTAAGATGCCGGTCAATGGAAAAGATTGATTTTGTAAATTACATCAGATTTATTCGTTACTGGAGTGGGACCTTTACTTTGTGAAAAAAGTGTGAATCGTTTTATAGTTTTTTTTAAACCATTTTAACGCTACCAGAAGTTCAATAATTATTTATTATAATGCATATATATTAAATAATAATTAATACACATCTATCTCCGGATGGCAGATGTAGGAAGGGACTTAGACCTCTTTGAAAATGCATGGAGTGTCTTGAATTAATGACTTATTAAAATTTCGCTTAGGAATTTGAATCCTGATATGATCCTTCACAGTCCTTCAAACATCCATCCAACCAAGAAGAAAATAAGTATTTATTATACTTGGCAAATATTATTTTTATTAAATTTTCTTATAAAGATGTTTTTTTTTGTATTTTTTATAAGTACAATATTTACGTAAAAGCCCTGTTGACGATATTGACTGTTCGGGTCGTCTGTACGAATAAACCTTTAAGTTTATAGCTGTTTCTAATGTCTTCCTAAGGATCTAAGTTGGCGAGATAGGCTTGCAACTTTCCCGGAAACTTGGCCAACCCTTTCGAAATTGGAAGTTATCGGAATCTACGGCTTTCAGTGTCGAGACTGTGTAGTACCGCGTCGCAAATTTCAAATTGGTACCGATGAAAGGTGAGCTGAACAAAGACAAAAAGAAAAAAAAGGGTAACAGTCAATAGAATTATTGCCGTTATATATGTTCATTACTCTTTGGTTATGTATATTTTAAAAATATATGATTTTATCAGAATCTATGTTATTAGTCGTAGTCATCGTCATAGGTCAAACAATTGTAATTTAAGAAAAATTAAAACATACCATTTTCTGTGATTAATCTCAACTTCTATTAATTTACTAATTTTGTGTTCCGCTTGATCAATTAATATATTACAATTGATTTAGGTTTTTAGTTGAGATAAAAAAGTCAATGGCACGAGTGGGATTCGAACCCACGATCTTCGGCTTACGTCGCTACTCTACCACTTGAGCTAGGCCGAAAATGTAGTCACGTTGCTATCCGTTAGGGCGTAAGTAACCAACATGGCGACCATGGATTTAACACCTGTTTTTTCGTGCCGAATGGCATATCTTGCTTTTCTAACCTCAGTTTTCTTTAGGACGTCAATCATTAAAGGTTTTATGCAATCAATAAATTACGGTAGTCAATGAAATACGCGAAAACGTTGACATGCGTATATTTGTATCTCTGAGTAAGTTTCAGAGGGTTTCAGAAAGCGAATTGCATATCCTACATTTTTCTTCACATTTATAATATATTTTTTTTATATTCTTAAGAATGTTCAGAACCACTTGGAAAAACTTTTATCTTAAGAGACATCAAATTGAAGCGGTTTTTCTTCTAAATGAGATTATTATAGAATGAACAAAACGTGTTACCTCTTATTTTCAGATGGTGTACAAAAAATTCTTTCAGTCCATTTCTGAAAATTGAAGAAGGGCCCACACAATTTTCCCCAGAGCGGTTTGAAAAGGGTGTAATCTAAATTAAGAATCTGAGCTAAGTGATTGAGATTTAAGGTGTAAAAGCGTCAAGAGGAGAGAGGGTGCGAAAATAAGAAAGTAAAAGGGAATAACGAAATCACAATAGAGGCGCCATGGGAAGGGAATCACTTGGCGCTTTTTTTTCTTAGGTTAATATTTACAGAAAACATTCACCATCGGGGAGAGAAGGGCCTTCGCCCCAGGAAATAAATTATTTGTTGACATTCTTTCTCTTTTTTTTACTCTGGGCACCTCGCTGGGATATTTCACACGTAAAAATGATAAGGGGTGTCTCTAACTTGACGTAAAGAAACTATTGAATTGGAATGATTGGCAAACAATTTTTTTTACACTGAACTTCAATAATTCACAATAAAAGAACAGAAGTAGACAAATTATTCAACAGACACACTGTCATTCACTTGAGCTATTGTGACTTTCATCAACATTCGTATCTTAACAAAAAAAAAACTTAATTAATTGAAATATATTACTTGGTCAAGCGGACTGCGAAAAATAAAGAATTTAATTCACTAATGCTCTCCTTGGCCATTTTATTTGTTACCGAGAGTCAAATAGATTACACGACCTTTGTAAAATGACAAAAATGAGGGAAAATTCAAAACGTGGTGTTCAGGTAGTGTCCGAGTGGATGAAGGTCGCGACGATAACTCAAGTGTTAGAGCAGCGGCGTATCTACAATAGCTGAAGGTCGTGGGTTCGAAACCCGCTCCTGACACTTACTTTTTTATCTCAACAAAAAAAAATTAATTATTTGAAACAACCTTTACGGTACGTTCTTACTAAATGCCCTATATGCAATATTTTATTTAAAAAAAAAATTATGGCTTCGATGTACATGCATTTCGAAGATACTTCGGTATTTTTTTGTAATCAAAAATAAAAAAATAATATGCAGGATTGTACTAAATAACTATAAACAGCACATATTTGCAAAAAAAATTCTTCGAGTAAAGTAAGTTCCGAAAAATTCGAATTGGTTTTCAACACTCTGCACGAATTCAGGTCAAAACTAAACAGTTTTTGAGTAGGAAATTTTGAATGTTCACTTTTTAGGTAATGGAACAGCACTCAGATATTATTTTATTACCGGTGAGAAGAATAATTATCAATGTTTTTTCTTAAGGTTTTTTTTTAATAGTTCCGTATTTAATTTATTTACCGTGGCCAACTTACGGCATTACGTGTAGTTCTAAATCCGTGTAAATTTTCCATGAATCAAACGTGTGGTTTTAAAATAATCGCCATTTTTGTGCTATCCCTACAAAAATCGAATGCGATTATTTTGAGAAAATCTTTTTTGAGTGTTAGCAACGATTGTTGGGAGGTACAAAAAACGAATATCAACGCTCTCACGTGACCTATTTCTTAGTTAAATTGTTCAAAAATTAAGTAGTACATTTTAACTACCTTTTGGATATTAATATAAATATTCAAGTCCAAGAGTAAGTATCTAATTTTTACGCGTTTATGGACATGAACTTCTTCTTTTCTCCTGGTTTGAAAAAAAAAAAAACTGTAGAAAGTAATGATTTATGCATAAACTGAGCCGACAGTATGGATTCTCCGTGCGCTATGGCTAGCCTCGAGCACATTTATCCATATGTGACGCGCTGTAACCCGTATTTCACTAGGGCGTAAATGTCGCCGCCGAGGAAAGGACAAAATCTCGGAGCCCCGTCGATGTTCCCTCTATAAAAACGAGTCACGTCTGCAATCCGGGCCATGCCTCGTCGCAATATGTAAGGCCTCGACCCGTTTCCAGCCGACAGTGTAACCGTGCTATGCTATCTCCCAAGAGCGATGAGTGCATGAATAAAACGCCGGGACGATAAATCTCGCATAAAGGATCGGAATGCAAACCGGACGGGCGTTTTTCATATCGGCTCATAAAATTGAAGCGCGAAGATTTTCAAAGAAATTCTAACCAACCCGAACTGGCAGAAACATACCTTCAATCTCACTAATTTTTAGACACTCTTAAGTTCATTAAGGCTAGATTTTTATTTTACGAGAGTTCGCAACAGTAGAAGTTATATCAACTCTCGGTGTTTTTGAAAAAAAAAAAAAAAAAGGCTATTTGTAAGTATGTCCGGTTTGAATGCAGGACCGCTGGATTCGAACCCGGGACCTTTACCTTTCAGTGATACGCCTAAACCGTTGCGGCCACCAACGCCCCCGTTAAGGTTAGATTCTCTGTCGTAGGTTTATGTACCACCACCACCGAAATCATATAAATTTATATGACCTCTCATTTCTGTATTATGTCAAATATTTTCATTCCGTAAAAAAATGTATTATCCCTTACACCACGATAATTGGTTTACAAAACTTTTCCAAAATATGTAATGGTTGATTAATTTTTTTATAATTCTAAATTCTAGCTGGGTTCTACAGTGCTAAAAAAGAGAATTTGCATAATGCAATTTTGCCCATACAAATTACCATCCTAGAAAGTAATTTAAATTAAATGTCTGGTGATTAGAGACCGTTAATCGATAATTATTCAGAAATAGTGAGATGCGGTCTGGTGGGATGTAGGTTTCAGAAAACCATTTCCTTTATCGTGTCCACTCTCAAGACGACACTCAAAAAGGCAAACACTTTGAGCCCTGAAGATGATCTCTATAAAGATTGAAACGTTGGCACGATAAAGAAACTGATTTTCTAAAAGCTACATCAAACCAGACCTCATCTCACGATTTCTGAATAATTTTACATTAAATTTAAAATTGAATGACTCATGTGAAATAGCATACATCAAACGACTCAAACCAACTCGACTTAATCTATTTACCGTATCAAAGGCAATAGATTTCAAAACAAAAAATATTAATTCTATTATGATCGTGATAATAGATCCGTGGGGCGTCGGTGGGCGCAACGGTTTAGGGCTTAGGCGTTGACAAGACGCTGATCACTGTAAGGTAAAGGTCCCGGGTTCGATTCCTGCGGCCCTGCATTCGAACCCGAAATACTTACAAATGGACTTTTTTCAAAAACGCTGGTACAACCAATGCTGTTGCGAATCCTCGTAAAAAATTTACGTTTAGAGGAGGGAAAATCTGGATGAATCTAGAAATGTAAGGTAATGTAAATTTAACGATATCATTATTGTTATTTATACAGTTTACGTTTTTTGATTCTGAATCAGAGAACACGTTAATGAATTAGTTTTAGTTCATTTACTTGGTGATGTAAATTTGTTCTTATACGAGAAAGTAGTGCTGCCCTAGAAATGTGACGTCTTGTTGCGCTGGAGGTGTTGGAGTTATTTAATTATATGTTGATCTGATATAAGATTTTCTTATCCGGACTGAGTTGAACCTTCGGGCCATTGCCAGTGTCTTCATCAATGTCAAAACGCTTTTTTCCCTTTCTCCGAATCTTTAAATTTCATGCCCTTCGGGGATGGATTTGATTGTAAAAGAATCACGTTTCCGTGAGATGGGATCGCAGAGAAAATTAGTTCATTTTTTTTCCTGCAGGAGGCATTGGGACAAAAAATAAAGGGAGAGAATTGCAAGTTCTCATTTAAGAAGAAAGGTGGGGTAGGTGGTTACGGTCATTTTGGCGGAGTATCAGAGCTTAGGACCCTTAGGAGGATGTATGGTCTCGAGCGAGACCCCCAGGGCCTCCTTTCCCACGAATAATGGAGGATTATTAAACCTCCCCTCTTGTCCATTACCTTTGTGCGTTTGTCTCCAACCCAAACACGCACATCCCTCGGGCCTTTTCTCTCGGCGTTTTATTGATTCAGGAGCCCTGAAACTTTCCAACCCCCTGTCCACCCCCGCAGGTTTTGCGGGAAAACAATAAAGACCCGTGGCATTGTTGATAGGAGGAAACGCAATTTATTAGTCGGGGCCCCAGATGTAGGAAGGCGCATGGACCGGCTGGGGGATGGGTGGATTTTCTTCAGATCGTCTTTTAGCAACAAGGCAATAAGCGGTGATCGACGCCATCTGTTGCCGAGGATTATAGGAAGAGAGAACCAGTCGGTCAATGATGACATTTTCCCACTTTAGCCGCTTTATTACAACATCATCAGAAATTTACTCTCTTTCTCTTTTCCAATCAACTATCCCCTCGCTCTATCTACCAAGAATTATTTTTTAACAATTTTAATGAAATAAATCGTTTTTACATCTAACTTCAAATTTCCAAATTTAAATAATAATGAAATATATATAAAAACACTACTACAGGCAAAGAATAAACTTAAGACACGCACTCAAACCTTTGTGTATACACCATGTTTTTCCGTTGAGATTATCGATATATTTTACATTTTCAATCTAAATCCACCCCCTCAATTGTTTTTAAAGGCAATTGTATATTTTTCCATCTTCAAACCGTATAGATAAAACCTGCATATTTTCTTGTATCTACAACGATCTAGAAGACGATCAGCATGTTTTTTACCCTCTAACACTTTCTTAGAAGTAACCTGAATAGGTTTCCACCGCTAAAGCGATATTAGAAATTCCCTGTACATTTTTCTATTCCTCAAAAGTTTCTTAAAGACAACGTGCAATATTTTTGCACTCCTGAACACTTTCATAGAAGATAATTGCCAGTGCTAAAAAGTACAAACAGGAAACGGGTTGTTATTTTAGTTTTGCAGAGCTCTCAAAAATCAGAGCTAGGGCTAAAGTGCAAACAGAAAACGGGTTATTATTTTAGTTTTGCGAACCCCCAAAAATGGAGCCAGGGCTAAAACGTAAAAACAGGAAAAGGGTTGTTATTTTAGTACTGCGAAACCCAAAAAATGGAATCAGTGCTAAAAAGTACAAACAGGAAACTAGTTGTTATTTTAGTTTTGCAGAACCCCCTAAAAATGGAGCCAGGACTAAAGCACAAATAGGAAACGCATTTTGATTTTAGTTTTGCGAATCCCCAAAAAATGGTGCCAGGGCTAAAAAGTACGAACAGAAAACGGGTTGTTATTTTAGTTTTGCCATCCCCCCAAAAAAGTAGCCTGTGCTAAAAAGTACAAACAGGAAACGGGTTGTTATTTTAGTTCTGCGAAACCCAAAAAATGTAATCAGTGGTAAAAAGTACAAACAGGATACTAGTTATTTTAGTTTTTCAGAACCCCCAAAAATTGGAGCCTGTGCTAAAGTGCAAACAGAAAACGGGTTGTTATTTTAGTTGTGCCATCCCCCAAAAAGGTAGCCTGTGCTAAATAGTACAAACAGAAATTATTTAGTTATTTATGTATATTTGGTATCTATTAGCTTTGCATTCTTGTTTCCCGATGGCCTTGGTTATGTTGAGGGTTTAGGTGCTTCATCGATGGGTACTGAAAAGTAGATTGGCGGGGACTACACCGTTCACCAAAGGTATTTTTTTAAATTTTGGTTTCTTTAATTATTTTCATTATACGTTTTGCGACTATTTGACAGCGCATAAACTACTATTAAAAAAAAAGAATTGGAGAGTTGGAGAAACATCACCATCATAGTCTCACTGTATCAGGGTTAAAACCAAAGGGCGGGAGAATATTTGCCGAAAATATCGGCTCAAACTAAAAGTCCTAGACATGAAATATTAGACAATCTCGTCATGTCGCATAAAGAGCCAAGAGCGAGACTATAAAAATGTCTCAAAAAAAGGTATTACCGTCGGCAGGGATGGTCGGCGGTTCGAAGAGGGGCACCGAGCTCCGGGAAAAGGTGATTGTTGGTGCGTGAAAGGCCGAGGGTGCAGGGATTTGACAGCCCTAGGGAAATAGACAAGGTGTCACCGTTCCCAACATTCAGGCTTCTTGTTTCGTCCGGGTTTACGAGCGAGACATTGAACCGCGGATATGCAAGGTGTAAAAAATGCCCCCCCGATCATCCAGGAGGAAACATGCATGCCGCCCTCCCCTCGGCCGCCACCTCATCTCCATAAATTTTTTCCGTATCATCACTTTGTCTGAGGAAAAATGAAGGAGAAAAGGGAATTTAGCCAGGAGGGTGAGAGGCCTTAAGGGGTAAACGGGGAGTAGTGGAGGTTAACAAGAAATTTAGGCAATTTCCGGTACCCCGCGATTCATCCTTTCCACCCCCATCGTATCAGTTCTTGCTCATCCACCCTCCCTAACCCTTATCACGAGACGAGTTTCTGGAATCCTTTGCTCCACGCGTCTGAAATTCCATCGGTTCCTATCAGCACACGAATAATGCCTATAAAAACCCATTCGAAGCATTTACTTTATAATGCCAAAATTTAATGCATGTAGTGGGTCGAACTTGTTTTTTTATGCTATTTGATAGGACTCAATTCTTACTCGAATTCCTCTGAAATCAAAACTACAATATGTCAACAGGAAAAATAAACATTTTTGACAAGCTCATCTAGAATTTTTCTGCAAATAACGTATAGCTATTTTCATGTTGCTAAGCTATGATTTGGCAAAATTTTTGAGAAAATTTTCAAAACAGTCTCACAGAACACTAAAAATAATTAAAATAGTGTTCCACTTTTTCCATGAATAAATTTAATTTTCATATAATAAGATCTGAAATTAGTAATTTAATTTTAAAATGGACGTTTTCAATTAAACTTACATAGAGGAACACAGAGGTTTTCAAGGGTTTAAAAAATGAATGATTTATCAGGGGACAGATGCGACACATTTCGGCCCCGGGGTTGACCGAGGTCCGGAACTTGTTGACTCTATTGCCCTCGTCCTCTCGGATAATTTCCCTCCTTCGGGAATTCATATTCATATCTGACTGGAAGCTACCTCTTGTCTGAATACATTATCACCCTCTGCTTTCATTGATCCGGCTTCCCCTTTCGGCTCCTTTCCCGCGGCAACGGTTCGGGTGGGGGGGGGGTTTGGATGTAGCACAATACCCTCGGGATATACGACGGTTTGTACGGTTAACCTGGCAAAATTTAACACGGGCTTGTTTTCATCAATGTAACAATAAGCCGCACGTATGGTATGTAAACAACGCACGTTATTCAATCAGAAAGGAAAACAAAAACCACAAAAGCCAAATTTTATAAATCTTTTGTAGCCATGTGTCTATGAAATAAATTAAACTTTATGATTATACTTTTCAAATAAGTAAAGTTTTGGTTGTGTTAAAAAGTCAGCGACACAACCGGGATTCGAACCCACCACCTTCGACTAAATACGCCGCTGCTCTACCACTTGAGGTTGGGTTGAGATGAGAAGTTAGTGTCCAGGTGATCGATTTCACGATAGTCCGAGCGAGTTCAAATCCGGCTTGTGACACTGACTTTATTTATCACAACCAAAACCTTAATTAATTGAAGAAAAAAAATTTTTGCTCGTTTACCAAGAAACTTAACAAAATATAATAAGCAAAATGTATACTTCATTTAAACTCTCCGTGGTCATTTCATTTATCGCCGAGAATCAAAAAGATTACCAGTCAATTTGAAAAATGGCAAAAAGGAGGGGAAAAGTTAGTGTCTGAGTGGATAGAAGACACGAGCTCAAGTGGTAGAGTCCTGGGTTCGAATCCAGCTTGTGTCATTGACTTTTTTTTTAAATCTCAAGCCAAACTTTAATAAATTGACAAAAATTTATTTGGTCAATCGGACCACGAAACGAAATGTTATGTTTATATTTCGAAGTAAAAATAAAGTTAAAATAAACAGTTATAAAGGTATCGTTATTGTTTTATACAAACAAATCGGAGACAGGCGCGCACGCACTCGCCATTATTTACTCTGTCTTCTTCTTTCAACCACTCCCTCTCTTTCTTTTCCTTTATACATCTATGTAACCATCTGTTTGAACTGTCTATGAACCTTATCTCCCGCGTTCTAAAGCACACACTTTTCTGTCTCATTCTCTAACACATCTAGACTTTCTATCTATCTTTCTCTCTCTATCTCAACTCTAGATCTCTGTTTGTCTTAATTGTCTCATTTTGAACAATTCCAATGCTTTATCCTACTTTCCTTTACACTCGATCTATCTCATCTTTATCTCTCGAAATCCTTTCGTATTGGAACCTCTTTCTTAATATTCTACATGTTCATTCATTATTTATTTGCTTAAGTCTTAAAACTGATCAATGTCGCACAAATTCTGAGGCTACAAATGAAACAATCTTACTATCAAAGTGTAGAGATTAGTGACCGTTAATAGATAATTATTCAGATATCGCGAGATGCGGTCTGATGTGATGTCTTTATCGTGCCAACGTTTCGATCTTTTATTGAGATCATCTTTTCACCTGAAAGAATCCGACGCCTTATACAAAATTGTCTCTTCTATACCGACTTCCCTCCCAACCTATTCAAAAGCCAACAGATATAAACATTAAACAGCAAAATCTCACTGGCACTCTCAACACGACACACAAGAATGGCACAATTATACTTTGAGTGAGTAGAAATACTTTGATGAAATATAAAAAATATATTTTGCATTGTATAAATTCACTTTTGCACATCCAATATGTATTTTGTAAATCTAAAATATTTTTGTAAACATTTTCTTTATCGTGCCAACGTTTCGATCTATATTGAGATCATCTTCAGGGCCATGTGTTGTATGCATTTCAGCAAAAAAGTCCTCTGATAAATGGCCGATGCGAGTATCTTCTCATTGTTGGCGATACTTTCAGCAGCGTGCGTAGGTGAAGAATATTTTTTTCTTAAGAAAAGTTCATAGT
>CM077112.1:11041369-11054262 GCA_039619505.1 Cimex hemipterus | reverse complement strand
CATCAGTCTCTCACTCCTTTTCTCTCTCTCCCTCTCTACCTCTCTCTCTTTCTCTTTCTCTCTTTACGTTTTTAAGTTTTATTCTCTCTACCTCTGACACCTCTGACTCATTCTATATCTATCTTTCTTTTTCCATCAGACTCTCACCCCCCTCTCTCTCTCTCTTTCACTCTCTCTCTTTCTCTCTCTCTCTCTCTCTCTCTCTCTCTCTCTCTGTCTTTATTTTTTCTTCTCTTTCTATCACACTGCCTCCCGAACTGAATTTATATAATGCTACGAAATTTTAGAATTAAAGAAAAAATCTCAAAATATTTCCTGATCTCTCTCTCTCTCTCTCTCTCAGACTACTTACAAGTTTTGTTAATACTCGTTTATGATTAGTATTGATTTTTTTCCTCCAATGGCAAATATACAAAACATGACTTGTTGTAATTCTTAATATTCATTTCACCAACGAATTTTTTTATACATTTTTACTTTCTTTTGTAATCAATTTTTACTAAATGTTCCTTGGTTATTCCTTTCCGAACGATTCTGTCATGAGTGATCAATATATCGGTGCAATCCGAAGTTAAAATAGTAGACGAAATGGGCCAGTAGAGCATTAGTTAGCTGACCCCAAAACGTGCTAGTGTTGATGGTGCTAACATGCATCACACAATATTTCTAAAAATAAGCCTATTGTTTTAATAAAAAGCCTATTAATTTTTAGCTGGATCTGGCCTCATGTTTCTCATTAACACTATTTCTCGCAGACAAATTTGTATTTGTGCTGCACCGTTGATCATAGTGAGATGGCAATACTGATGAACTAAGATAAGAATGCTAAACCAATTTGAACATTCTCTCAACAAAATTGTCATAAACGTGCAGATTTATATGTTTTAAGGTCTCTCGAGTACGCTTTATTACAATATGTGAAAAACGAGAACTGGAACTTTTGCATAGCACTTTTTGAGTACGAAGCAATTTGAATTAATAGCGCAAACAAGACCGCCGAGTATAATAATCCGCTGACTCCGTGCTTACCCACGAGTTATGCGATTAAAGTTTTGAATATATAAACACGTTTTAAAAACAGGCCCAGGCTTGCACAGCCTTATCTAATTTCGTTGGTTGCGTGTAGTCGCCAAAATGCGATAATCCATGTGGCAATCTTTAACCGTTTAAAAGCCAGGGGCCGCTATCACACTGCATTTCTCTCACGTTTATATGTCCCATTGTCCTCCCATCTAGATCCACTTGAGCAACGCCCGGTAAAGAGCCGTACCGCTTATGGTAACTTAGATAATCCGCTACCTAAACCTACCGTTTCATATCGTATTAGGTGTAATTATTTATCCAAGACAACGGTGTCTAATTATTGTTACCTCGGGACATGGCCCCGGGGCCATTGTGTGCAAAATTGCTCTCAACGGCCTGTTGCTTTTAAACAATACGCCATAAGTTTAATCCTCTATAGGATCATAAACGTTTTTTGCTGCGGACATCCAGGGACTCGACTGCCACCCCTTCTCATAAAGTTTAATCCTCTTCTGAATTCTGACAATCCTTTACAACGAACTCCGGCAGCCATAGGTCTAAGGTGTTTAATAACTCAAAAATTATTTGTTTAATAACAATAAATTTTTGGCTCTTATTTGTAATTATTTTTCAATTAATTAAGGTTTTAGTTGAGATAAAAAAGTCAGTGTCGTAAGCGGGATTAGAGCCCACAATCTTCTGCTAGATTCACCGTTGCTCTACCACTTGAGCTATCCTGACCTCAATCCACTCGGACACTAACTTCCCATCTCAACCCCACCTTTTAAATTGTCCCTCGCTTTTGCCATTTTTCAATTTTTTTCTCTCTACTAAAAACCTTCATTAATTGAAAGATATTAATTTGTCAAGCGGACCATGAAAACTATTGAACTTGTACGGAGGTTTTAGTCCACTGCAATAATGTTTTAAAAAATATAATAAATAGTGAGAAGCCAATATATTTTATTTGGTATTCAATTTTTAAATATTAATTTTATAAAAATACTCAACTTTCAATTATGACAATCTAAACAATGGTCATATAATTCCCTCCTAGAATAATAGAAAACGGTAGACTAAATATTCGTTGTGAAAAGTTCTTTTTTAACGATCAGAAACAATTGAATATTATTTAATTGTAAGCACATTTATAGGCAATAATGCTGCACATTTTATACTTTCAGAACTTAAGTGTATTAAGGATAATTATCCTCAGTATACATTAACTAGGCAGAGAGAACGAGAAAGAAAGGAAGGGCGGGAGAGAGAAAGCGAGAAATATGAGAGATTGTGAATGAGCGAAGTTGAGAATGAGAATAGTTTTCAATTAATTAAGATTTTTGGTTGAGATAAAAAAGTCAATGACGCGAGCGAGATTGGAACGCACGACCTCCGGCGAGATACGCCGCTTCTCTACCACTTGAGCTACCTTGACCTCGATCCACTCGGACACTAACTTCCTATCTCAACACCACCTTTTTGAATTTTCCCTCCTTTTTGCCATTTTCCAACTAAAAAACTCAACTAAATCTTTAATTAATTGAAAAGAATTTATTTGGTCAAGCTGACCACGAAACCTAATATTTTTAATTCACTAGTTTCGTGGTACGAAGTTTTTAAAATTGGTTTAAACCGTAACTCTTGTTACAAACCATAATTATGTTAATACGAAAAATGAGTTCCGTTTGGGCGCCCATAAATGTGAAATAATGCTGACCTTCTATAGAATATTTACAAATTTTTTATACTACACTTTGTAGATAAAAGACCTTAATTCATACTTTAAAATTGTAACAGAACCTGGACGAAAATAAATTTTTAATTAACTTTTTTTTATTTAACGAACAAAAAATAACTCTGACAGGAACTTACATAATCAATTAAAAAAAGAAGCTGGAAGTCGAAGAACCCCGTCATTTATTATAATAACTAGTTAGTCAAACCAATAAAAAAATTAGTTACAGATGTTTCAAACATCTTCAAAGGGTTGACGTTATCTAGATCAGAATCGGACATAGTGATTATTACCAGGGAGGACTTCGACGGGCCATTCTGAACACCCTAACGTGATATGGCATTTATTATAATGACTGGTCTAATCACCTCGTAACTGATAAAATCTTCGGATGTTTCAAAACATGTCCAAAAAAAATTACTGACAGCTGGACGGTGATTGTTTTTTTCTTTTATCGGTGGTCTTAAGATGCGCTGTAATATGCCTGCATGGTGCAAAAAATTCTTAGATGACTTTTAAATTTATTAAATTTACATATAAGTTCAGTCCGAGTAATTTCCTGAACTTCGCATATTACCGCTTCTGTGTTTAAATCGTGGCATGGTATGTTTTATGAATGTTAACTTCCCAAACCAATCTCTGAATGTGGCGAGAATTTGACAGAGCGCTTCTGACAGTCCAAAATCCCCAAGTTGAACAAAAAACTGAGACTAACTCTTGTGTTTCTAAAGTACGAGAGTACTACTTAATTTCAAGCTCCTCAGTTTTCTTTATAAGGTCAACTCTTGTTAAGTCGAAACTTGATAATACGAACTCCTTAGTGGTCATGTTGGCAAATAGAAAACAGTTCTGTCTTTTTTGATACACTCGGTAATAAAAAAAATTGTCGTAATGGAATATCGTATACATTGAAATGGAGCCACTTTCCCTTTTTATGATTCGAACTTTTTCTGTGTATTATTCATCTCTATTGCCACGTGTTCTTTACTGTCTTGGAGCCAAAGGTTTCTTCAAATGTTCTCTAGTTTGTTATATTTGGCGGTCAGTATTGTTCTCGGGATTGGTCACTTTCGAAAATCATTTATACAAAGGACGCCACGTTGCATGAATTTGTATTTGTATGTCGAGCTCCAATAGACTGAACCCGTGCCAACGTCAAACCGTTGCGGCCACCGACGCCCTCAAATTAACAACTTTTAAAAATTCGCATAAACGTTTTGTATTTTTTTCTTTCCGCCTGATAATTTGAATTTTTTTTTTTTTTTTTGGTCCCTCGGGTTTCAAATTATCAAGAGTTGATTATAAAGAAAATTGAGAACTAAGTGGAAGCCTGAAGTTAAATACTATAGAGCTATAGAGTACCAAGTTTAGTTAATGTTTAAGAATATGTTAAGAAATTTTAAGAGTAGAGATTAGTGACATTAATCGATAGTTATTCAGATATTGTGAGATGCGATGTTGTGTGAGTAGGTTTCAGAAAAATATTTTCTTTACCATACCAACGTTTCGAACTTTATTAAGATCATCTTCATCGGTCAAAGTTTTTGTCTTCTTTGTAATTGTGCCATTCTTGCGTGACGTATTGAGAGTGCCCACAAGTGCACAGAAGACAAACACTCTGAGCGCTGAAGATGATCCCAATGAAGATCGAAACGTTGGCACGATAAAGAAAATGTTTTTCTGAAACCTAATCCCACCAGACCGAATCTCACGATATTTGAATAATAAATGATTTTAAGGGAGAGTTTAAAAAATTCATTTTTTTAATAAGACAAACGTCATTCTAGCATTAAGATCAACATTTCCATTGTCCTAAGAGAAAAATAAACGGTTGAAATGAAATCTTGTTAGTTTTTGGAGTTTGGTCTGCTCACACTTTGCGCAAGAGAAAAAGTTGCCATTTGCTTTTATATTATTTAACTTGTTTAGAAGAGGTTTTTGAAAACTTACTGAAAGGAAAATCGGTCTCTAGTTTTCATTAAACTATAAATAGCTTTTGTCTGATAGCCTCGGGGTTTGTGCCGGTGTCTTGTAATAAAACCGAGTTCACACCTCCCACCAATTAGAATGATTACAAGGAACCCTTCGACTTAACAAGGCGAAACAGGACCCAAACGTTTTTTTCCTTCTCCAGGTGCCAGGACGCAGTTAAATAAAGCGTTCACAATTAATTTTCCAGCAACACAGCTTTTTTGTATAGAAAAAGTGTTTAAATCTTCTTGGGCCCACCTCAAGGTGTAATTTCGCCGGCATTCACGGCAAGCT
Source organism: Cimex hemipterus (assembly GCA_039619505.1). Lineage (NCBI taxonomy): Eukaryota > Metazoa > Arthropoda > Insecta > Hemiptera > Cimicidae > Cimex > Cimex hemipterus. The sequence continues at coordinate 11,049,239 of CM077112.1, read as the reverse complement.
GATTTGTTGAGTTAGTGCCTGTTTTCAGGGAGAAATTTTACCCGGTTAATATAGTCCGAAAGGGGATGAAATGTAGACAAAAGGGCTAACTGCCCACGAACATAAGCGGTCTAATTGCGCTCGGACAATGCGGGCGGATTCCGATAAACACATGGCCGCCACCAATAACAGTCTGCGTGGCAATAAAATTCAATGAAAGCTCCTAACATTTACGATATTATCGTTTAATTGATTTCCCCGTGTATAAACTTGAATACCGTAAAACAGTTTCCATTTGTAAACCCATTTAATAGCCCACATATGCTTAGAGTCCGTCTGTCCGTTTTAACGTTCAATCATCACTAATTCGTCAAATTAGCTATTGGAGGAATAATAAAAATTAATTTTTTAAAAATGGAAGGACCAAAACGAACCTTAAAGCTGATATTGTTCGTCAGACTGCGAATGTATACTCTATTATACAACTAACCATTACAAAAAAAATTTCCGCGTCCGTCTATTCGCCCTGCAGATGGCAGGGGTAGTCACGACGGTAGTAAGATCTTAACGCGTATCAACTCGAATAGAAAAATGTCCAGTTAGATCGTGATTGCCCCCTTCTTTTTACACCATGTTGACTGTTAATTATTCCTCACAGCTGCCCGCGGCGATCGGTATAACAAAAAATAAAGCTATAACAGTCCTAGAAGACTTGTTGTTTGTTTCGGTTTTCATTTGTGTTAATTTGTAAGGTGTCAGAAGTTAATAAAAAAGGTAAATTAATTAACTTTTTCATTCAGAATGCTCTGTATGCACTGGAAACCGTCCGCGCGGGGCAGTTCGGCTGGGGACCGTTAGGGGTCATCTCTGCGCTCTCAGGAAGCGTTACGCTCCACTGGATGATGGTGTTGGACATTTCCAAGTGTAGCTTTACCATGTAAGGTTTTTATTCACCCAAGTCATCGCTGGGAGACCGCCAATCGACTTAAAAGCAAAGGTTCTGTGCGCCAAATGGGAGATTAAGAATGGTCTCCAACCTTGCATACGAGTCAGTAGCACAGAAGAAGCTGATGAGTGGTTGGTGAGAGAATGGCAGCAACGGTGGGTCTGCTCAACAAAGGGTGGTCACACGTATCTTCTGTTCCCGAATATTAAAAACCGACTAAAAATGAAGCACCTCCAAATAGATCATTACATGCCTCAGTTACTAACAGGACACGGAGACTTTGCAGCGAAGCTCTATTCCTTTAGAATCGAACCTACTCCGGCGTGCGAATGTGGGAAAGAAGAAACGGTGGAACACGTCCTATTCAATTGCGGAAACCATCTCAACCCCAGAATACGCTGGCTCTTTCAAATAGACAAGCAGAGGGCAACCATGGACGCCCTAAGGTCAGCGATCGCCACTCAGGAGGGATTTACCGCCGCATTAAAGATGTGGAAAAGCATAATGAGAAAGAAAGGATGGCCAATATAATTCAGAATTAGTTTTGAAAACCAACAAGCCTATTCCTCCTCCATCTCAACATCCCGAGCGAGCCGCCTCCGCGAGGCCCATCCCGGACGCAGTATAATTGACTGTGACAAAGAGCTCGCCAGATGGAGTCGAGATGCAATCGTCTAACAAGAAAGATCATAGCTTCCGTCTTTAATTCAAAAAGCTACATAGCAGAGAAAGCTAACATTCTGCAAAGAGCCAGTCATGGCTTAGGAGCGGAAAAAGAAAAGGCACAGACGGTTTTTATTCACCACCATTGGGAACAGTCTGTTATGTCGAGAATATCATCGGTATAAATGAAGAGCCCAGGTGTTCTTCCTGGCAGGTCTCGGTAGCATCAAGCAATAAATGTAGATGTACCTACGCCCTAACGGATAACAATGTGACTACATTTTCGACCTGGCTCTGTTGTTAACTAACCGATTCTCACAGGTCTATATCATCATTTTTCTAGATCTAACATGACCTAACATAGATTACAGGGTTAACAGAAAAATCGGGAATACCGTTGTGTGAAGCCAAAACACGTATGCTTCGGCGTGGAAAACAGCAAGAATCTACAGATTCACGGTAAATCAATTCAACAACAGTTAATCAATGTATATGAAGTTCATAAATTATGAATTGATTCAGTGATTTGGTGAAAAAGACGGTGAACCGGCAAGTTATCGAATGTTTCAGTAACAGGTGAGAAATGGGCAAAGTCATTATTTGAATGTGCATGTCTGGCGTAAGTGAAAATGTAAAATATATGTATGTTTTGCACTAGACACTGGCTAAATGGAAAATTTCTTCGAGGGTACGCCCAATCAATAGGAAGATGTGTGTATGTGTGTGTATATATGTATATAGTGCGAGAGAGGAATGGTACTCTCTTTGAAAACGGCCGCCCGATCTGGTCGGCTGTCTGTTCCCACATGCCAAAACCTAGATGGGCCTGCCGTCGATTAATTATTGCGTCAAACATATTGGATAAAAATGAACAAAAATATTGAACGACTTTTGCATAATGTCTAAACGATCTCACCGCTGACCGCCAGTGATTATTGTTTCCTTGAGTGAAAGTTTTGACTGTGCTTTAGGTAAAAACCATGATAGACCAACTTAGAACTTAATTTCTTTTGTAACATACATGTACAGAAAAGTACGTTTTATCACATATTCATGTTTTATTAACACCATAAGCGTGAAATAACTGAAAACTTTTATCTATAGCATGTAATAAACTGACTAATGAGCGATAATGTTTTTTTAATCAGCATATGTGTTGTTGATAGTAACGTATCAACCACACCGTATCACATTTACATAATTAACGAAGACTATTTTTTTCTACCCTCGAACGTTAATTCTCACCACCGAGTCTTTTCCCTACTTACGTACAATAAAAGGATATATTAAAACGATTTTAATTACAGATAAATGAGTCGGCTCGTACGGTCGCTAATTAGCCGCCCAGCGGGGCAGCTTTTCTGTCCAGGTAATCCATTATCCTGAGCGTTTCCGTTATACGACGGGGGAGTTACAATTAGACGGAGGTATGTCTAAAAATCCTAAAGGCAAAGGGAGTTAACAGAAAAAGTAAAATAATTCAATAAGACACATGCGGATGTCCGCTGGAGAAGGCAAAGGGCAAAATCAAAAACGAATGAATTAATTAACGGATTTACGGACCGGGATTTGTTGCTCTTTAGTTGGACTAACTGTTATCATACAAGCCGAGAATATGTTTAATTTGATTGTAATCAATTTTGCGGTGTCGGCGGGTCCGATTGGAATTAGTGGGTGGGTATGCGCCTGCACATTCCGGCTCATTTTTAACCGCGCGCCACGTGCTCATGATTGATTGCTATGATGACTGAGACGTCACTCGAAAGCCGGCGGGCCCGCTCCACTCGACTAATGCCCTTTTCATTTCCAACCGACCGTCCCGATTTCTGCCCCCTGGCCTACGCAGAGTTATTTTCCTCCGGTTTCTTAATTTATTGTCCTCGTGTAATGTCTCAGTTCCGGTCTACAGGAGGAGGTAAAATTCTATGGGCCGTGGTGAGAGAAAACGGGGAAAAGCCGAGGAGGTGTGGAGCGGGTGTAACATAAAAGTGGGCATTGAGGGAAATTCATGGAATGACGCCAAGTTGATAGGGAAATAAAAGGGTAAAGGATCCACCACCGCACGGCCAAACAGCAATCCATGAATATCACAAAACCTGTAAAGCACACATACTATAGAAATAACTACAACTACCATGTCAAACATATTAATTATTTTCATAGAGCGTTAGAGACATAAAGGACATTTCTTCCTCTTTTTTTCCTTATATTATATCGCTTTCTCTCTAATTTTTTGTCGTATTCGTCTATCTCAATCTACAAATTGAAAGTACGAAAAAAAATTAATTGAAATTTACTTCTACATGAAATTGAACTTGTTAGAAATACTTTGCATATAAAAAATATATTTTTTTCCATTGTATAAGTTCACTTTTTTCCACATCCTATATGTACTTGTTCAATTTAAACAATGATTTAGGTCCCAGGCCCTGAAGATGACCTCAATAAAGGTCGAAACTTTGGCACGATAAAGAAAAATTTTCAATACTTTCCAAAAGGATAGTTCCTACTCACAGTAAGTTATTCTGCAACGATCCGGATTTCGAGCCTCTTAGCTCATCATCAGCCTGAAGGACTTCTGCAACCACGTCTCTCGACGTGCATTGCCGAAGTGAAACCGCTGATACCTCCGCCAACGCGACGTTCCAATTAACAGCTGATTTTTAATTACGCTCAATTTGGACAAAGTATTGAACACCACACGCACCCCACCATTTATCATTTCTAAGAAAAATGTTTTTCTGAGACCTACATCACACCAGATCGCATCTCACGATTTCTGAAAAATCATGAAGCTTAACATAAATTTTAAATAATATAAGACACCTGACCTCATTCTGAAATTTTATAGCATTCTATAAATTCATTTGTTAATCTAAAATTTTTTAGTTTTGTATAAATCGTTCGTTTATTTTTTTTAGCTAAAATTTTCTAGCATTGTATACATTTATTTCTTTATCTAAAATTTTGTAGAAATGTATACATTTATTTCTTTACCTAAAATTTTGTAGCATTGTATAAGTTCACTTTTTTCACATCCTACATGTATTTGTTCAATTTAAACAATGCTTGTAAATCCCAGGCCCTGAAGATGACTTCAATAAAGGTCGAAACGTTGGCACGATAAAGAAAATGTTTTTCCGAAACGTACCTCACACAAGACAGCCTTCCCTTGTCCAAACTCTTTTCCTTTCTTTCCAACCCTTGCTCTCCTTCTCAGTAAATAAGCAAATAAAAGTGAAACCATGCGAAAGTATGAAATTGGAAAGAACAAGGACGAGTGAGAAATGGAAGAGAGCGGGAGAAAATGAGTGAGAGGGTGAAAGAGAAAGATTGGTCGAATATGTTTGTTGACTGGAGCCAAAGAAGCATCTAAATATATGGACAGCATAGAGAGAAATAAAGTTAGGTGTGGTAAATGCTATAGAGAAAAAGGGGTGATAGTGAGTGAAGCTATGAATTAACGGGTGGTCGAAAAGAAGAAAGAAAGAAAAAGAGAAAGAAAGAAAGAGAGAGAGAAAGAGAGAGAGAGAGAGAGAAACAGACAGACAAGCAGACAGAGACAAAAACCGAGAGATGGATCGTAATAAATGATGTGCATATTACATCACTATAAACAAATTGAACTATTCATTATCAGTAATTTATTAACAACTACAATGAGGTGCCCAGCATGCCAAATAGAGAGGCTCACCGTGCCGCACGTTTTGGAGGGTTGTCGCAGCTTGGCGCTGTATAGGGACCGTAGTGGAATACCGCCTGGTCATACGATAGTGCTCGAGCATGGCAACGAATTCAAGGACAAACTTTTTAGATTTCTTAGAGGGGGATTATGGGTTGTATATAGAGGGGTATTTAGATTACAGGTTAAGATTCGTATTTGGTTTCTGGTAGAATAGAAGTACGTTGGCGGCGGTGCTCATTATTTCAAAGCTCCACCGCTGCTCCGTTAAAGCGAGTCGGGGCGGAATATCGAGTACGCTCCGACCCCGGACTCTAGGTAGAGGATAGGCATGTGTGATTGGATTTGTATATAGTGGTATGCATGTATTTATTGTACGAGTGAGTGTGTGAATGACTGTTTTTAGGGAACGTAAGGGCGCCGAAATGACCAAAGAAGTCGATGGCGCCCGACCAGAGCCCAACCAAGGAGTCGCTTATGCACCAAGGAGGTTGACTATCAGGGAGAGGCCAGAGACCTCCTAGGAAATCTCGCAATTGTAATTTCTAATTTCTAACTACAATGAGAACGAGACCTCACGTTAATTTAAAAAATATGGTCAATTCGTGCTCTCTCTTCAAGGAAAACTATATTTTACGCAAAATTGGCTGAAACTCAGTTAAACCCACGTTGGTTAATGCGTAAAGCTTTTTTTTTCTTTGAATGTGTTTATCCACTGTAAAAATCAGTTTGTAAGGGATAATTTATTTTGCACAACTTTTTTATGTACAGTAGATTTAGTAAACTAAGTTAAGAAATGATTTTGTTTGAATTTCTGTTTAAGTTTAAGAGTAATCGAAGAATCCAAATCTTGAGTAATTTTTAAATAAACTGATAACTAATCAATCTACCTACCTATTTATCTAATTTATTTTTTCTATTTGAATTATCAGTCCATCTATGTTTACATTCTTTTCATACTTCCCATTCATGATTTTTTATTCTCTCTCTCTCTCTCTCTCTCTCTCTCTCTCTCTCTCTCTCTCTCTCTCTCTTCTCTCCTTTCTCTCACTCCTTCTCAAATTCCACACTTATTTATTTTCACATTAAATTTAATTACAAAAACTTTAAAAGTAGTGAAGCGAAGGGAAAAATTTAAATTTAAATTTATATGCTACGTCCAACTTTACGTAACTTTTAAATTATGTAATAAGACACCACGGGCACAGAATAATTAAACGTTCTCTGTAAACCCTGTTTAATTATCTGCAAATGCGGCTTAAAAGACTAATTGTAATTGAAATATTTACGGAGCTTTCGTTTTTGTTTCTGCTATTTTTCTGTACGTTAAATATTAAGATTATTAATCAATTTGAAATGAGGTTTTGTTTTTAATTTCGTAATGTTTTCGTCAATAAGTGATGACGTGATTAGTGTTTTTTTTGTGCGACTAGCTGCTCTGAACATTTAATTTCGCCGGCTACAATTAATTCAGGTTTAATTTATAATTCAATGTTTATTTTGGGCATTTGGGCTTTGTTGGTTGTAAACCGAACGTATTATTATTTTTGAATAATATTTAATTTTAACTAAACAAAACTTTGAATGTTGTAATCGGTATGCAGAAATTATGAGTACTAGGGATGTTCAGATTGTATCATCCTTGAAAAGAGACGTATACACTCATTAGGTTTATGTTGTGGTTTTGAAATATTCGGTAATTGTAAATCTTGTTAATTATTTTTAAACCTAATGACTAAAAAAAGGTAAAAACGTTCGAATACAGAATAAATCGATTTGTTAATATTGTGGACGGGGGCTGTTGCAAGGTTAGTACATGTCCAAGAAAAGTTCCACAACCCCTCAACAGTTTATACTTTATTTAGAATTATTACTTCCTACGGTCCCATCCTAGCGTGTGATAGTCGGGCTATAAACACGGCCTGGTTTACACTGGCGGCTTATTTACGTTTGTTTACTTTTGGGGTTTTATCAATTCGTGGCTTCTCTCCGTAAACAAGAGAGGGTGCCTGAGGTGGTCCTTTTTTATACCCCGTCCCCCCTTCGTCCCCCGGAGGCCGGCTGAATTAGTGCTTGGGGATGACAAGTGACTTAGCCCAGGCCACTTTCTGGCTTAGTCAACACATTTCGTGTGAGCCCGACTTTCGGACCCTCGGAACAAAAACATTGACACAACTCGTTTCGAGGGGGGGGGGTTGAACTGCCCAGGTAGTCTTATTCCTAAAATCTCACAAACTGCATCAAGACCTGATATTTACCAGGTAAGATGTCATATCAACAGGACAATAGAAAAGGTGATAACTGTAATTCTCAACTGTGATCACTTCAAGATTTCATTAAGAAAATATATTTGTATTTTAGTTTCTAAATCATAAGTTTTTATAAATTAGGCTTTTGTAGTTCAATGGAATAGAAAGGCATGCTAAGGACGATCAATCGAGGCAGATATGTGTAAAATTTAATTTAAATTTGTTCAAGTGCTCTCAAGTGCTTTCTCACACTCTCTCAGTTTCATTCTTCCCTACCGGTCTCTTTCCCTCTTTCACTCTCTCTCTCTCTCTCTCTCTCTCTCTCTCTCTCTCTCTCTCTCTCTCTCTCTC
>CM077112.1:11000190-11015288 GCA_039619505.1 Cimex hemipterus | reverse complement strand
AGCGACAATACTATATAAACCCTGCTCAGACAATATGAAGGACAGTTATTCACTGAAGATGACGTAAAGCCGAATCGCGTTTGAATAACTCAAACAAAAATCCCCCGAGTGAAGACAGACCTAGTAGTGCCCTTGTGCCGGTTCAACATGAATATATATTATATCAAATCCATTATATTTCTTGGTTAAATCACTTGGGCAAATAACTTCTTTCACTTAATTCATCTTTTTATGTAAGGTATTGGTTGAAATGAAAGAGTCAATGTCACGAGTGGGATTCGAACCCACGAACTTCGGCTCAATACGCCATTCCTTTAAACACTTGAGCTATCGTGACTTCGATCCAATCGGACACCAACTCCCCAGCGTTTAGAACTTTTTGATTTCAAAAAATTGCGTGCGGATTGACGTCAAGATAGCTCAAGTGGCTAGAGAGCAGCGTCGTATTGAGCCGAAGGTCGTGGGTTCGAATCCCGCTCGTGGCGTTTTTCATTTAAACCAATTCTTTACATAAAAAGATATATTATAGTATACTTTTTTCAATTAATGTACATGGAATGAGTACATCCACTTTTTGGGAGTATGCAACCGCTGTCCGTTGAAATCATTAAGAAGACTCTCACACCGTTGTATTCTAAGCTTAAGAAAAATTAACACATGTCCGCTATTAGTTTTTTCCCCTGGATGTAAGGTTTATTGAAGGCAAGTGTTACCCACCCCCTAATTGGGCTCCACACGATGTTATTTATGTGAGAGAGACGTTCATTTTATTAAGTGTAGGATTTTTTTGAAAAATCCTCGACATGTACCATCTACCATTGTTGAACCGTTCAGACGCAGACCCAACAGAGAGAAAAACTTGTTATTACACGATTAGATAATTTTGATTGATTGACAAGCAGTTTGGAAACCGGTACAAACAGTTTGTCGAACCAATACCCGAGTCTATTTGCTTAGGACGGTTGTATACAGCCTATGATAGCGTTCGAACCCAAAAAAGGAAAAAAAATAGGTTGTACAGCGGTACAAACGCTGGTTCGACTCTAAAGAGAAAAATACAAAAAAGACTATCGGTGCAAATAATTGGCTAAAAATGATTCCATTTCTCTCCTATATCCCATTAGTGTGTATTTTTCCAGAAAAAAAATACCAACACCGTTGTTTGGCCAATTTGTCGTTTCCTTTAGGCAACTGGTGAGCAATGGTAATTAAAATTGACCTGTAAATATTTGCCCGGGGCACATATTTGGCGGGCAGGCGGCGGTCAACCGCTCGCCGAACTTTGCCTCCGGTTGTAAACTAACCACACTTCACTATTCACCGGATCAATGAGTATTTATAGCCGAACGTTTATTTATAAACCAATGACTTCGCTTTTGAACAGTTACAAATCTATAAAAATATTTTGTTGATAAAATATAAAAAATAAAATAAAAGTAACTAAAGTCATGGAATGCATTAATGATCAGAAAAAACAATTCATGAAAATGCAATTATTATATTATAATTTTTATTATTCAACTGATCTGTCCAATAAAATTGCAAAAGAACAGAAAGAAGTAGCGATGTTATTTTAACAATAATATTATATTTCAAATAATTAAGATTTATAATTGAGATAAAACAGTCAGTGGTTCGAGCGGGATTCGAACCCACGATCTACGATTTGATAGGCTGCTCTACTCCTTCAGCTATCTTGTCTTCAATCCACTCGGACACTAACTTCCCATCTCAACTCCACCTTTTTTAATTTTCCCTCCTTTTTGCCATATTTCAGGGAAGTTAGTGACACATGTTTTTTTATCCTAAATAAAAACTTTAATTAATTGAAATATATTAATTCGTCAAGGGGACCAGTGAAACTAGTGAATTCAATAAGTAAAAATGAAGTTTATGGAAAGTAGGGAAACTAAAGCTCTCTGAGGCCACCTCATTTGTCGCCGAGATTACATGGCATTTGAAAAATGGCAAAAAGGAGGGAAAATTGAACAAACTGTGGGGTTGGAATGGGAAGTTAGTGTCCAATGGATCGAAGTCACGATAGCCCAAGTGGTAGAGCAGCGGCGTATCTTGCCGAATATCGTGGGTGCGAATCTCTTTCGTGACGCTGACTTTTTTATCTCAACTAAAAACCTTAATTAATCTCTATACAAGATTTGAAAAAAAATTGCTTCAAGAGATGAAACCACAGAAACGTTTTTTCAAATTTCCGATTAATATTTATAAAAAAATTTCGGGATGAGAGAGAGATGGAGATGGAGAGAGAGAGAGAGAGAGAGAGAGAGAGAGAGAGAGAGAGAGAGAGAGAGAGAAATGTCTAAAAATGAAAACAGTTTAGATTTAGATTTTTGTCTAACTTTTAGGAATTACCAGTTTAAAAACAACAAAATCGAATATTTCCTAATCGAACGAGTATGTTAAAAATAAAGGTTTGGTTATCTTTGACATTCCGGTTGGCATTTATAAAGGGCTGATATGCTATGTATGGCATTTAGACTTGATTATATTCGGATTATTAATTAAAAAACCTTAGAATTAAAACGTAATAAAACTCCCCCTGGTAATTAATGTTAATCAGATTCCGAATTTCCGTATCGACGTTGATTGGGTTGGAACCCGATTCGAGCTAATGACCGATAATTATCCGATGCAGTGGCAAGGATGAGGACCCGGGACACAAAGATCCCCCTTTCATTTGGTCGACTCCTAAGCCCATGTCGTCATTTCCTGTCGGGTCACATGAAAGGAGCCGTTCACAAAGTCAGGTCACAAAGCGGGGAGTATTGAACAGTAATATTATAATACATGCCAGTCACACGGAGTCTTGCCGCGGAATAGAATCCGTTTATCGACAAAGAAATTTCCACTAGAGACGGGGGGGGGGCTTATAAGACGGTGGACATTTCACTTTATCACGAAATACTCAGTATTCCAGATACAAAACTGACACAATTTTTTGGACAATAAAAAGAAAAAAACTAGTCATATTCATAGTTGATTCCAAGATGAGATAGAACATTAAAAATATTGAAATATTATACTTTTTTCTGTAGATATATGTTCGGGTTATAAATCCCATCTTAAGCAGTCCAAGTGTAGAATTTTGAGATAGTAATATATTATAATAATAGTAGGGACTATAATATTTTATGGGATACCTGATTTCTGTCAGCCATAATAAAGAAATTAAGTGTTCTATACATTGAAAAAAAAAAATTAACAACTCGGTAAAAACCTCAAACAATCGTAATAAAAAAATATTCAGAAGTGTGTGTTGATTACAACTCTCAACCAGACAAGAACGGTACAATTGCACAGACAAACACTTCAAGCCCTGAAGATGATCTCCATAAAGGTCGAAACCTTTGCAGTATAAAGAAAAATTTTTTCTGCAATCTAAATCACACCAGACTGCATCTCACGATTTCTGAATAAATATTCAAAACACCGTATTTAATAATCTAATACATATAAAACTTAGGTCTTATATGTAGGGAAGCTTAAAAAATCCGTTTTTTGACACTAAACCAATAAATGTACGGAGAGTTTGCTGATGGAAAGAAATTCAAATAAACTTTTATATTTACAATTCTAACTTCTATTTTTTTTTTTTTTTTTTTAATATAAAATGCATGAAACGTGAAATACTTCAGTATAAATTAAAAAAGCCGTATTTTTTAAGGAAATGTGCAACTTTGGAAGGTTTGCCCCCTGATGTTTCTTATGAGTCAAAGTTTCAATGTCAGCCTAAATTTGATATAAAAGGCGAAAGATATTGCAAAATAATAATCATCACTGTTTGGCAGGTCCAGATAGTTTGTTTTCACTTTGATAAGGACAGCGCCTAGCATCAACCTTCTTATTTCCTTGCATCGCTCCATGAAGGCTGGAATGCGAAATACTTTAGTACAGTGTGTAGAGATTAGTGACCGTTAACGGATAATTATTCAGATACCGTCAGATGCGGTCTGGTGTGATGTAGTTTTCAGAAAAACATTTTCTTTATCGTGCCAACGTTTCGATCTTTTATTGAGATCATCTTCAGAGCTCAAAGGGCTGGCACTCTCAACACGACATGGCACAATTACACAGAAGACAAACACTTTGAGCCCTGAAGATGATCTCAATAAAAGATCGAAACGTTGGCACGACAAAGAAAATGTTTTTGTGATACCTACATCACACCAGACCGCATCTCACGATATCTCAATAATTACTTTAGTACAGTTCGGTTTCCACGATCAGGGAATCAAATCACTTTACAGTACATTTCTCAAATAAGTAAAGTATTTTTAAACGTTTTATTTTTTGATACAGCTGAAATTGTTGGCTATAAATTCGCCTTTATCATTATCAATTTAGGAGTCTTTGCGTGGATTTTGTTTTAAATTAGTCACGATTTTTAAAAATTTTAACGTGCTTCGTGATTTAATCTAAAGTAATTCGGGTTGTACGGTTAGGGCTTAAAGTCCACCTACCATTGGGTTTAGTTTACGATGGGTCAAACCACTTTACAATAAATTTTTCAAACTGTTTTCAATTAGAAAATCATGGCTACGCCAGGGGGAAGGTTCCGTTCGCCCTATATTTCTCCCTGGTGTTATTGGTGGTTTATACTCCCGGAAACTTACATGACATGGAACACCAGGGAGATAAGGAAGGTGTTGACAAGACTTCCATTGCTGTCAATATTCTCAAAAGGAAAGCTGTTCGAGATTTTTTGTCTAGTTTGGTAAGCACTAAAACTGATATTCTGATTGCAGGTTCTACGGAGTGATTTAAGTTCCAAAGCCTAACAGTAGGGGAATATATTAATAGTCAATACTATTTCTTGTCAATGTATTTTTGATTATGATAAGAAATATGTAAAAAAAATTATTACAATGTTTTGTGTTTGGTTCTGTGAACAGGGTTATTGAAACTGCTGACATATATCGGAGTCACCTTGATAATCTCCCTAAGGTCGCTTCATGAAAAGCAATCTCTAGGGTAACGTCAATCAAATTAGTTTCGAAAGAAATGGTGGTAATGTCTTGCCTAGGTTCCAAATTTCATGGGAAATTTAAAAGACGATGTCAAGCTCTTGAAAATGTTTTCGGTTTGTTCTGACTGGGTAAATGACTCACGGTGTATATTATACAGCCAGATATCTGTTATTTCGCCAAGATTATCGCCCTGACTTCAGCAAAATGTTTGTCGATATAAGCCAAAATTTATTTCATATTTCATGGGATGTCCCAAAAACGATAATACGAACAGGAAAGAGATTTTTTGCTCTGTCTGACTAGGTTATTGACTCACGGTGCATACTATACAGCTGGAGAGTCATCTATTATTCGCCCAGCTTATCGCTCTGACTTCAGCATAATGTTTGCGTTGTAAGCCAAAATTTGTTTGACATTTTATGAGACATCCCAAAAAACCATATTACAATCACGAATGAGATTTTTTTTTTGCTTCGTTATTGACTCACGGTGCATAGGATAATGCCGGATAGTGTCCTCTATTATTTCGCCCAGCTTATAGCTCTGACTTCAGCATAATGTTTGTCGTTGTAAGCCAAAATTTGTTTGACATTTCACAGGATTTCCCAAAAAACCATATTAAGATCATGAATGAGTTTTTTTGCTTGGCTATTGATTTACGGTTCATAGCATACTGCCGGATAGTGCCATCTATTATTTCGTCCAGCTTATAGCTCTGAGTTGTGCAGAATTTTTGTCGTTGTAAGCCAATTTTTGTTTGGCATTTCAAGGGATATCCCAAAAAACGATATTACGAATAGAAAAAAAGAGTTTTTTTTTGCTTGGACTGACTGGGTTATTGACTCACGGTGCATACTATACAGCCGGATAGTCATCTATTATTTTGCCCAGTTCGACGAGAGAGTCATTTCGTTTATTCTTGATCATCAAACTGACTTTACCCATTGGAGGACTTAAGGCAATTAACGATTTGATTATAAAAATTAGCTATTTATCGGCCGATGAAAGGGCTGTAGGGGTTCTTCTCTTTTTATTATACTGCCAGTAATAATAAATAACCATCTTGCCTCGCCCAACTTATCCCCATGACTTCGGCACAACATGATTGTCGTTGTTTGAGAAAATATGTTCCAAATTTCATGGGATATCCCTAAGGTCAATTAAGTCCTGATTGCATGACGTACACACTACAGCCGGATAGACACATCTAGTATTTAGCCCAGCTTAACTCACCCTGACTTGTCCATAATGCATGTCGTAGCAAACCAAAATTTCTTCCACATTTCATGGGTATTCCGAAAAAAACAAAAACAATATTAAGTTGTTTTTTTTTGCTCGGTCTGACTGGGTTGTTGACCCATGGTGAATACTATACGGTCATCTATTAGTACCCCTGACCTCTGCCAAAATATTTTCCAAATTTCCATTCGAGTAAAACTTTTTAGTTTGCTCTAACTGGAATCTCAGTGATTACTCAACGACCGGATAGAACTATTTCGTTTTTAGACTTTCCTAACACACTGACGTAACTCCTCGGAAAAAAAATATTTTAGGTAAATATTGATTTGATTATGAAAGATTGTTTTTTAATGGCTGATGGGAGGGTTATAGGACTCTCACCTTTTTATTGTACCGTTGGCAAGAGAAATCGTCCTCGTCTACCTTACATCATTGTCAACTCGCCGAGTCATTATGGCCTTTATCATCGTTAATGGTTGGAACTGTTCTAAATGGAAAGTCTTCAAATCGCATTGATGAGATTATTTACGCCGAATTTAATTTATCCAATCTTTACTACTTGCGTAAAGAAGGCAATCTAGCTTGTTTGTAAAATACTGATTTATTACGGTCTCACGGGTAAGGTATTTAACTCTTTTATACTACCTTTGACTACCCCTAACCAACTTATACAATCGCTATTTCGGCGAAATAAAATGGAGGTCAAACACCAGATGTTCCTAGCCACCATATCCTTCAATTTGGTCGTCGGCCTACCTATTTTGTCGAGTGAATTTCCCAGAGGAGCCCCCCCCCCCCAAGGTGGAGACCGCTGAAACTCGGGGAAAAGTCTCCGCCCCCCCTCCGGCCGAGCTGAAGGGTGGAACTGGGAAAAGTAAGATAGTAGTAAACACACTCGTCTCGTACGAAAAGGCGGACCAGTCACAGAGGAACTTCCTCAAAACAATCAACTTGGCGTCAACAAACCGACATTCCCCCGGAAATGCAAACCCAGTGTTGACCGACATACCCTTGATAAATCGATCGCGTGCTCCGCCAGGCTAGTTAAGCATGCATCACTGTAAATCCCCAACTCAAGCGTAATAAACTAGCCAAAAAAGAAGCATTAAAACACTATTTTCTCTCTACCTAATATATATTTGTACTTAACATAATCTCATATAGATAGTTCAAACAACTTTTAAGTATAAATAGAACTTTGTTTTATAACTTTTTGAATGGAGAAATAGAACAGGATAAAAAGTTAATTAATTGTGTGTTGATACAGGGTGAAGCAAGGCGCACGGAAATAAACGTAGGTACTAAGAAGGTCTGATGAGTTATGCGACTGGGTTTTAAAACCTTTTGATATATGTGGACGGTGGTTTAAAAAAAAATTCTCCCCTTAAAAAAAGGCAAAAGGATGGAATGCGCTTAAGCATTTGTTGAGCCGTAAAGTATCCCAGTTTTAAATTGTTCGTAGCTTTCTAAATAACGAAATAAAGAATCTTTCAGGCCGCAAAACCTCGCGGAATCCCCGGCTCTTTATGAAAATTGTTGTCGAATTGTTTCCCGGAACCGACGGCCGAGTGATGCCGGCCGAACCCTTTGTGAAGGAATGGTCGGATATTTTCAAAAGAGGGTTAAAAACATCGGATTAGAAGGGGCGGTCGAAATTGTAGACCGGAGTAAAAGGAATACTCGGCACGATATGAGATGTGTACTGGCTTAGAATTACAAGGAGGGTTAGGCTAGTGTAGTTTACATTTCAAATAAGACTCAGGGGAACACTAATTCCTCGCCCTACGAAAAGAGGTGGCGCTGGTACAAATAGAGGTTTGAGGGAGACAAATGCTTTAGAGGTTTGCCATGGCTAATGCACTGGTGCAGTGAACAAGACTCTCTACTTAGGGGGTCCCACTCACACAACAGTTAGACCCGGACTTTTTTTCTACACCTCCAAGACCTGCTAAATGCCCACAAAGCCCTTTGGAAGAAAAATCACAAGGGTAAATTAGACCGGTTGTTAAATATTTCCATCCTGTTTTTAAATTTAAACTTGATCAAAGTTTTCTGATTTACATACGATAACGGTTTCGTTCTGACTACTATTGAAAATATTTATGATTACTATTTTCTATTTTTTAGTTTAGTAATTAGGAGTATTCTAACTTCGTATTAAATCGAATAGAGAAATGTCCTTGAAGGCTTGTTGGTTTTGGATTTCTTTTGTATTAAGTTGTAAGATAACAGAAGTTACTCAAAAAGGGAAATTAATCAAATCTTTCATTCAAAATTCTTCTTTGATATAACTAACCTGTATCGTAACTTCCAACAGCCTACAACTTTATAGGATGGGAGGTATCTTTTATGAATTAGAGTATAAGGACAGGTCTGAAATTAAGAAAAGAATGTCTGATTTAATTAATGCGTATTTAAGAATAAAAACACGTGCAAACAAAAAACAGCTGTTAAATGGCTGCCATGTTGGTTACCAGCGCCCTAGCGGATAGCAACGTAACTACATTTTCGATCAAACATCTAACATTAGCCTGTTAGATCGAGCAATGTTAATTAGCCGATTCTGACAAGTCTACGTCATCATTTTTCTTGATCTAACAGGACTTAAGGGAGTTAACACAAAGTTTTAAATTAATTTATAAAGGTTACACGATAAACATGTTGAAGGTTATAAAATCCCGTTTGTTTCGAACTTTGTTAATCGCACGCAGGATGCACCCAACAGTAAATTAAGATTAATAGAATAAATTTATATTCCTTTCATTTATTTATATTTTTCAGAAAATCTGTAGTTCCTTACAATTATTTATTAAATACCAATCCATTTATCTAGTTGTCTTTTTTTGCGCAAGAGTTTCACTTTGGTATTTTGATTAAAGAACAATTTCAATTCATGCCGACATAACCTGTATTATAACGTCTAAGAGACTGTAAGTTTATAGGTTAAGGGATGTATCTATTATGAATGGGTAAACAAAAAACAGCTGTTAAATTCATGGCTGCCATGTTGCTTACGTAATCCCTAACGGATAGTGACGTAACTACATTTTCGACATAACAAATAACGTTGGCCATGGCCTGTTAGATCAAGTAATGTTATCTAGGCGATTCTTACAAGTATAGTCATAATTTTTCTCGACCTAACAGAGTTAACATAAAAATTGTGAATACCCATATTATCGGTCATTCTGGTTTACCTGCCTGCACTGTTTGTACGTTTATACCTTCCATTTTCTTATAAAGTCTGTCTTATTTATATTTTTGAAGATTTTGATTATTGTGTTTTTCTAATATCAGTGTTAAGTGTTCGACTGTTTATTAATGCGTTTATAATAAACGTACGTATAATAAACGCGTAATAATTAAACGTTTTCGGCCTTAGATCTCGCGACAATTCTACCATTTTTTTACCGATCACCAAAAGACAAACCTCCAGCACCCTGGTCTCCCTCTGTCTCTCTCTTTCTCACCCACTCCAAAATTCTCTCTCCCTCTTGGCTACTTAAGACGGTGAAATGTTAAAATGCGCCTGACAGATCAAAACAGAAACAAGTCAGACAAGAATAACCTGAAATGACCAAATTACGAAACTAACAGTCATCACTCGACGGAACTCAAGAATGAATCAATGTTTTTAAAATCTTTTCAAAATACATGACAAGAAACGATTTTCTCTAAGGTTTGTTTTATCAATACGCTGTGCTTTTGTTTGTTTGCCTTTTGCTAATAAAGAATACATTTTTGTTGATTGTATTGCGTCTGTCGTATCTATACAGCTTACCATCTCCGCAATAAGCTCTTTATACAACACCCAAACGCACTCCTTTTACATTATCTCTGTCTCTCTCCTTTCTCCATCTTTCCTTCACTCTTTCTTTATCGCTTTATCTCGTGTTTTCCTTCCCTCTCACTCGTTTTCTCTTTTTCCTTCCCTCCTTCCTCTCTCTACCTCTATCTCTTTCTGACACACAGAAACACTCTCTTTCTGACACTTTGTCTGTCTTCGCCTATTCATTTTTTCGCTCTCTTTCTTTTTTCATTTGTAAAATTTTTTTAAATATGACAATGTTTATTTATTCATTTTCTCTCTCTCTCTCTCTCACTTTCTCACTCAAACAGTTTCTCTGTCAACAAACACTCTATCCGTCTGTCTGTCTGTCTGTTTCTCTCTCTCTCTCTCTCTCTCTCTCTCTCTCTCCATGGTTCTACCGACTACTAAAGAGATGAAATGTAAAACTTACCCTTGATTGACCAAAATTGCAAAAATAACAAGAAACTACCAATCTACAATTTTACCACCCCAGATCTTAAGAATAAATTACAAATCTTTAAAATTCTATAACAACGGGCCTAGTGACATTTTTTGTCTTCTGATGTAAATGCCAGGTTTTCCAGCTGATGTAAAAATACCCTTAATAAATACCCGACAAAACGTATGCGTTGCTAAAAAAAATTTTCTTCCGATCTTTTTATTGATTAATAAAACAAATGTTTATCTTATCTCCTCCCGTTTTTATTATCACGGATATGACAAATCGTCGCAATTGTCTCGTACTCGGCGAGGAAATCCTGTATTTATCACTGATAAGAAATGTGGCGCCGTTTATGACTTTTGGGGCGGAAGGGCGATCCACCCCCGGTCTCCTTTCATCTTCGACTCCGACGGAATGGACGAAACCTTTCTCCTGGGCGAAAGGGAGTCCGAAAAGACTTTCAGCCCGTTTGACTGACCCTTCCTGAAGGGAAGAAGAAAATTTCTTCAGGAGCCTTACCAAATTTCCCAAGGGGAATTTATACTTTAATAAATTATAAGGAATCTCAAAGAAATTCACTTTTTTTTTCTCGGTTGCATAATAATTGATGTAGACGTGCGACGTTTTTAAGGGATGCAGAATACGCTTCCTAAGAGATTGCAGTTTTTTTTTTAAATTAAACCATGAAATCGGATCGAGAATGAAAATTAGATATAATATGGCAAAAAAGAGGTGAAAAATTTGTTTGCATTCTTGAAAATATATTAAAACTTCAGTATGATATATACGTTTGGAGTACCTTTTGATATGAAATTTACAAAAACGGCCCACATTATTAACCGTCCATTGAAAGAATTAACCCCTTTTTTGTGAGATTTGAAATAAACCAACAAAAAAACTGAAGAAAAAAGAAAAAAATTAACAGTCCTTCGAAAAAATTAAACCTTTTTTTATGAGGTTTAAAACAAACCAACAAAAAAACTGGAGAAAAAAGACAAAAAATGAACAGTTCTTCGAAAAAATTAAACCATTTTTTATGAGATTTGAAACAAACCAACAAAAAAACTGGAGAAAAAAGACAAAAAATGAACAGTTCTTCGAAAAAACTAAACCCTTTTATATTTAAAAGAAAAAAAAACTGGAGAAAAAAGAAAACAAATTAACATTTCTTTGAAAAAATTAAACCCTTTTTTATGAGATTTAAAACAAACCAACTAAAAACCTGGAGAAAAAAGACAAAAATTAACAGTTCTTCGAAAAAACTAAACCCTTTTTTATAAGATTTAAAACAAACCAACAAAAAAACTGGAGAAAAAAGAAAACAAATTAACAGTTCTTTGAAAAAATTAAACCCTTTTTTATGACAATTAAAAAACAAGCAAAAAAACTGGAAAAAAAGACAAAAGAATTAACAGTTCTTCGAAAAAACTAAACCCTTTTTTATAAGATTTAAAACAAACCAACAAAAAAAACTGGAGAAAAAAGAAAACAAATTAACAGTTCTTTGAAAAAATTAAACCCTTTTTTATGACAATTAAAAAACAAGCAAAAAAACTGGAAAAAAAGACAAAAGAATTAACAGTTCTTCGAAAAAACTAAAACCTTTTTTATAAGATTTAAAACAAACCAACAAAAAAACTGGAGAAAAAAGCAAAAAAAAATTAACAGTTCTTTGAAAAAAATAAATCTTTTTTATGACATTTAAAAAACAAGTAAAAAACTGGAGAAAAAAGACAAAACCTCTACCTCGCCCAAAGGATGTCTTGCCGATTAGAGAACTTGCAAAGCAGGATTCTTTAAACGGTATCCTTTTTCCCTCACCGTGAAAAATTCCTTTCGGCAGTCCGGCTTTAATTGGAACCGAAAATGCCGCCAGTTCAACTTCCAAATAAGTAAACTATCGTCGTCGAGCCCCATCGAAAACAATGTCAAAACGTAATGTCCTCTTTTACGTTCGAATAAGGACGAAAAGAGAAAATCGGACGGGGGGGAAAAAGGCTTTGCAAAATTAAATCCCCTCGGCGGGGCGGGCTCGGGAGAAATACAATATAAACGCTGAATAAATATGTATCCTGGCATGGCAGCAGAGTGGAAAGAGACAAAAGCAGGTTGAGTGAATTAAGTCGAATTTATCCCTTTGCTGGATGATCTTATTATTCGGCCTGTGACAAAGAGCTGACATCAATCTTGACCGGGAGAGGAATTTCGAGTTTTTAATACTCTTAAATTGCAGCGAAATGCTTGAAATTCTAGATTAAGACTGTTTCTATTGTATTCCCAGCCCATTTATTTGTTTGATGTTGATAGATTTTTTCTTTTTGCTATGGATTTTTTTTTTGTCACGTATTATTTGAAGGTTTTGAAACAGAAGAATAAGCCGGGTTAAACTTTATCGTATAGATTCTTACTATGTTGATTTTCTCCGTTTCCTCTCCCTTTGTATCAACATACAATTAATTAACTCCTTATCTCCTTCCTTTCCTCCAGTTGATATTTTAATTCGTGAAAAAATCATTCCAATTAACGGTCATTTCACCAAAAGGGTGATCCCAAGACGGGATAAGCGCAATCGGCCTTCTCCCCGCTTTTCTCATTCACATTAAAAGCCCTAGCCGAATGAAATAGCAGTTTGTATCACGAAATGAAGTGAAATATCTCACTTGCATCTCTTTTAATACCCCGGGACCGATATAAATCCCTCTCCGCCGGCTCACCGTGATCGAGGGGAGGTCCTTATGCATAATACAGAAACCTTTTTTTAAAGATAATCCTGATTAATATTTTTTAAGCACGTAAAGGAGTCCCCTTAAGTTGAATTTACATATCAGCATCTTTTCAAGACTTATATGCAAATTGGAGACTCCTTTCGGATACAATTGTCGTAATTAAAGTGAAAATTTTCAAACGCTATCAATTAAAATAGTAGCGCTGTACGTCAAGAATAGCAATGTGATTGTTTAAAATTAGAAATCAGAATAAAATAATTATTAGCCAAAAAAAATTTGATATTCGTTTTTCGCCTTCAAAAAATGGTCTTACAATATACAGTGATCAGTGACAGTCGACGATTATTGAGAAATCGTGAGATGCAGTCTGGGACGATGTAGGTTTCAGAAAAAAATTTTCTTTATCATTTATCATTATCATCATATATTTATCATGCCAACGTTTCGATCTTTTTTGAGATCATCTTCAGAGCTCAATTTGTTTGTTTTCATCGTAAGTTTGCCATTCTTGCGAGTTGCTTGCGTTGCTCAGACTAAAAAAAAATATTCAACAATACGGGGCTTTGACTTTTTGTAGAATGTCTCAACTAATGGATATATTATTGCTAAGGGTACTGAGAAATATGCACCCTTAATGTTTTACTTTTCTCGAGGCAACATGCCAAAAAAATTGTCTTAGTCTTTTTGCTTATCATGTTGATCCGGGTTTCAAAATTTAGAAAAAACAACATGAAATGTTTATGTTGTTTTTTATAACATTAACTGCGTCTATGATCATATACTTTTCCCTGATCAATACTTTCTTTTCAAACCGTCTCATTCATTCAAGTACCTTTAAACATTTATATTTGATAATTATTGCGGAAATCGTGAGATGCGGTCTGGTATGAAGTTTCAGAAATTTTTTTTCTTTATCGGCACTCACAAGAACAAAACAAGCACAAAACAAATAGGAGGTAACCTCAAGGCAAATTCAAAAATGATAATTTGTAAATTAATGACTAATGAATTAATTGGAAAAGGGACGTTGTTTTAGCCTGAACAATTTTGGTAGGTTGGGTTTATTTTATGCTAGTTGGAGACGCATATCGTGTTTAGCATCTAGAATCTGGATCCCTTAGGTATTTAATTTTGGTGGCTGTATGTACTGCTGTATAAAAACCTTCTTCCGGCGTCCTTCAGATTTTTACATAGAATCGATTATTCTTCTATCTTAAAGTACAAATTTTAGTTCAAACTCAATTTTACCATATTTTATAATGCAAAAAAACATTTGTATATATTTAGGATTCGAAATTGGTCTAAATCGGTTTTGGTTGTGATAGAAAAGCCAGTGTCACGAGCGGGATTCGAACCCAGGATCTGGCTATCGTGACTTGAATCCATTCAGGCCACCTTTTTGAATTTACCATCCTTTTTGCTTCCTTATGTATGTATATATAGGGAGAGAGGGAGAGAGAGAGAGAGAGAAAAAAAGACAAAAAAATTAACAGTTCTTTGAAAAAATTAAACCCTTTTTTATGACATTTAAAAAACAAGCAAAAAACTGGAGAAAAAAGACAAAAGAATTAACAGTTCTTCGAAAAAATTAAACCCTTTTTTATGAGATTTAAAACAAACCAACTAAAAACCTGGAGAAAAAAGACAAAAAATTAACAGTTCTTCGAAAAAACTAAACCCTTTTATATTTCAAAGAAAGAAAAAAAACGGAGAAAAAATAAATAATTAACAGTTCTTTGACAAAATTAAACCATTTTTTATGACATTTAAAAAACAAGCAGAAAACTGGAGAAAAAAAATTAACAGTTCTTCGAAGGAGAGAGAGAGAGAGGGAGAGAGAGGGAGGGAGAGAGAGAGAGAGAGAGAGAGAGAGACAGAGAGAGAGAGAGAGAGAG
>CM077112.1:10968864-10999790 GCA_039619505.1 Cimex hemipterus | reverse complement strand
AGAGAGAGACAGAGAGAGAGAGAGAGAGAGAGAGAGAGAGAGATGATGTGTGCGTTTCTTCTAAAAATTTTCAAAAAAGTGGTGTTGATTGTTAATAAATATGTAATACCGACTTTGAATTGAGAGGAGAAATATTAAATTAATTTAAAAGAAATCAGGTATTTCAGTAATGTTGATTAAAACTGGCTTTTGTTGATCTTGTATTTTTTTTTTAACGAGCCGGTGGTTTATCTTACATAAAAAGAAAACAATAATTTCAACCCACCCAACTAAAAAATGTTTCATCGTCTTGTAAAGTAAGCTGCGCTGTTTCCGCATTTCGATGAAATTCCCCCTCCCCCCTTTTTTTTTAACGATCTATTAAACATTTTAATTTACCGTCGTCCTAGCGGGGGATAAGAATCTCTCTCATTAATTCTCCGTCATTGCCGTTAGATGGACCGTGGAAAAAAATAATTCGAATTCTAGAATTCTAGAGATTGCTACGCTGGAAATTCTATTTCCTCCCTCCCCCCCGGCCGTTGTTTCCGAGACCCACGGGACATTCCCACCCTTTAATTGAGTTGCGTAACTGAGTAATCAAGGAATTATGTAATCCTTTTTCCTTTTATTTAATTTAATTTGGAAAGGATTTTAATTAAAACCTTTTTCCTGAAACTTTTAAAATATGATTTGTCACAATAAATACATCGGAATGTTTCAACTGTTTTCAATATTCGATTCGGTGGGCATGGCGAATCATTTCCTTTCAAAACTGGTCGAAATTATTTGAATAATAATAATATATACTTTTTAATTAATTAATACTTAAGTAAAGCATTGATTGAGATAAAAAAAGTCAGTGTAACAAGGGGGATTCGAACCCACGACCTTTGACTAGTCGTGGCTACCATCCAGTCCGGCACTAACTTCCAATCTCAACCCCACCTTTCGAATTTTCCATCCTTTTGGCCATTTTTCAGGGAAGTTAGTGTCCGAGTGGTCACGCTAGCTCAAGTGGTAGAGCAGCGGCGAATTTAGCCGAAGATCGTGTGTTCGAATCCCCCTTGTTTTAACACAACCAAAACAGATTTAGACCGATTTCGTGTCCTATATTGATGATTTGTTTATTTGTATTATAATTTATAGTAAAATAGACAATAAACTAAAAATTATACTTTAAGATAGAAGAATAATCGATTATATGTGAAAATCTGATTAAGGACGCCGGAAGAAGGTGTTTATACAGCCGTATATACAGCCAGGAAAACTAATTACTGAAGAGATCTAGATTCTACATGCTGAATCCGATATGCATCTCCAACTATCATAAAACAAACCAAAATTGTGCGAAAACAACATCCCTTTACATAATTAATTCATTAGTTATTAATTTATAAATTATCATTTTTGAATTTGGCTCGAGGTTACCTCTTATCGATTCCGTTCGATCCAATTTGATTTTTTCTGCTTCGGATTGAAGTTAAATAAGTCAATCTAATCAGGACGCCAACTGCTGTCCTGTTTACAAAAGGTCTTTTTCCAAAGCAGAAGTTTACGGAACTCAACTAGATAAACTCTAGCCACAAGGAAACTACAAAAGTTTATAATTAATTTATTTCGTGATTAATCATTGGAATGTTAATTATATTCTCATTGAGGAGTTTTAATAATCGTGAGATGCGGTCTGGTGCGATGTAGGTTTCAGAAAAACTTTCCCTTTATCGTGCCAACGTTTCGATCTTTATTGAGATCATCCTCAGGATTCAAAGTGTTTGCCATCTGTGTAATTGTGCCGAGTTGAGAGTGTTTTGAGAGTTTTAATAAATTCATGTTATACTAAATTTTATTTATGGGAAATGTATTAACGTGATGTATTAATTGATTTTATTATGTATTTATAAAAAAAAGAAAAAAAACATTAGTGAATTAACGTTATGCGATTGAAAAAAAAAAAAAAAACTCTCGAAAGTTAGATGTTTCAAAGCAATTTTCGGTCTTGTTTTTATTCCTGGGAACGCTAAAACAGGATTTGGTTATTTTTGTTTGTTCTCCTACAAAAGCGAATATGTTTTCGGCGTGAACGCCCCCTGAAAATCCTTTGGAATAAAAACAATCGGACAATGCGACAACTCCGCTAAAACGTTCCGAGTGCCCTTGGCCTTTTGGGCCCGCAATAAATGGATTCAGGGAGGAAGAGGTACACGGAAGGGCGAAAATACCATACAGGGCTCGAAAGCTCGGGTTTCTAA
The DNA here is from genome assembly GCA_039619505.1 of Cimex hemipterus. Taxonomy (NCBI): domain Eukaryota; kingdom Metazoa; phylum Arthropoda; class Insecta; order Hemiptera; family Cimicidae; genus Cimex; species Cimex hemipterus. Next base: position 10,997,559 of record CM077112.1, on the reverse strand, counting down.
CGATCAAGTGATACTTTTCATGTGAGCCTGGGGCGGAATCGGCTTACAGGAAAAGGGACAGAGGAGGGCCCACATGGCTTCGAAAACTTGGAGCAAACTGAACTAACGAGGCTGTCTAATCAGGTAAGGGAATATGACAAGTATGCCTATATGGCAGCAGCGTGTGAGGCCTCCTAACGAGCCGGTTTTCTGTCATAATTAAGATGCAACATATAATGTCTGCCAAAAGCCTAGAAATCAACGAGACCTTACAATTTGTCAGAAGGATTCGTTAACTTTGAAGAACAAGCACATTGGAAGGGCTTAATAAGATATAAGAGAGAAATATTTTAAAAAAACTGCCAGTTTCAATGTTACTCATAAATCATCAGTTTGAGCAAGAACAACCGTTCTCTAAAGCCATAAAAAAGCTTTAATGTTATTTATGCAGAAATGACCAATCCTCGACAGAAAAGGCATACATGCATAAACTTGCGAGGTCGAATAGTAGAAAAATAAATTATAAAACGTAGTGTGATTTTTAGCTCTACCAATAATTTTGGTCCGCCCGTAGGCCAGTAAATTCTTGTCCTTTGAGACATTTCTCTATAAGGGGCCAGACCCAACACTGATGATGCCGAAATTTCGAAGTTATTCTGACTCAGAACGTGGAAAACCAACCAGGTTTGCCACTCGATATGGAAATTTCCTTCAGTACACCAGCAAATCTTTATGCCCCCTTATTCTGACTTTTGGTAGATACAGATTTTTGTGTACGTGTAGATGATATAATGATAATACGTCTAAAATAAACCGACAGACATTGGCTGTACGAAAAAGTCGACACAGCCCGTTTAACTTTCGCAGAAATATAAACGCCACTAAGAAAAATAACAGAGGACAAATAATACCGAACAAAACAGATCAAGAGATTGAAATAACAAATGAGATATGACAGAAGAACCTGGTTAGAAAGGGCGGAACGCTATGATTTGAAAAGACTAAATTTTGGCCAAGTCCACGTACATGTCCGGTATAGAGAGAAAGGTTATTATGTCTAACGTAATCGAAGGGTCTTATTCAGCAATATGATTTTTTTCTTTTCTTCGGAGGGGTGTTCAAATTGTATACATTCGCTTGTATTTTTTTCTTTGAACGGTGAAGTTCTACAAAAGTTATTAAGATTTTTTTTATTATTTTATTTCCTATTTATTAAAAAAAAAAGGATGCTTGCTTGGAAAAACGTTTGTATTTATGAGGATCTAGGTTTCAAAAAAAAAAAAAAAAAAAAAAAGAACATAATCTTTGTTTATTGATAATTTTCTTTTTATCATACCTACTTTGCTCTATCTGTCGGCGAATAAATTTGTGAAATAAAGTGAATAATATATTTTTTTTTTTTCAGATAATGTGTTTATGCGTATTCGTTTTGGGGGGAAGGGTGTCGTGAAAAAAAAGGCGACGGCGAGAATTGAACCCACGACCCCCCCCCCCGCGTATAAGAGGCGAGAGACTCTCACGCTAACCACTCGGCTATCCCGGCCACCAAAAAATTTTTGCTTACCAAAAAGAAAACTTAGAATCGTTTTCACCCCAAAAACTCTTGATTACAAAATGGTTTGACCAACTTTCACCAATACACAAACGTGAAATAGTGAATGCGGGGTTACCCGCCCGAAAGGAGAATACAAAGTCCATTACTGTACATACTATTTAAAAATTCACGAAAAATTGTTAGCTTAAAACAGCTCGTCAACCATTCTTTTAAAAAAATTCAAAAATCTCGCAACAAATATAACCAAACAAAAAGTGCAAAATCAAACTCAAAACAGTTAAAAGCAGAGCATGTTTTTTAGGACAAATATTAAAAGTTTCTAGAAACTATAAATTCTGAAACTAAATTAATAACAAGGAGAAGCCTCTGAATGTTGGATCATCGTTTATAATGATACTTATTTTGGTGATACTAGGTTGAAGAATATTAGACACTATTAATTAAGGTTTTTGGTTGAGGTGAAAAAAAGTCAATAACACGAGCGGGATTCGAAACCACGACCTTCGGCTAGATACGCCGTTGCTCTACCACTTGAGCCATCGTGACTTCGATCCACTGGGACATTAACTTCCCATCTCAACCCCACCTTTCGAATTTTCCCTACTTTTTGCCATTTTTTAAATGTCATATAATTTATTTCTCGGCCACTAATGAAATGGCCATGGAGAGCCAATTAAGATTCACTAACAAAACGGCAAAAAGGAGGGAAAATACAAAAGGTTGGGTTAAGATGGGAAGGTGGTGTCCTAGTGGTCTATGTCATAGCTCAAGCGGTAGAGCAGCGGCGTATCTAGCCGAAGATCGTGGGTTCGAATCCCGCTCGTGTCATTGACTTTTTTCATCTCAACCAAAAACCTTAATGAATCGTTATGTATCAATTGGTCAAGCGGACCATGAAATTAATGAATTAGCCTAGGAGCCTATAAAAAATATTTTAAGTAATTTAATTTTTTTCCTTTCAATGTCCATATATTTTTGTTAGTAAACAAATAAATATGAGTAAATTTTTAAAAAATCTAACATAAGAAAACATGCAGGATCACACCCCTAACTATGATTAAAACAGAAAATATTACGAAGCCTAAAGTGGCTATGAGGTTGGTTAAAAATTCACTATTTTTCGAGCTCCGCATGACCAATTAATATCATTTAATTAATTAAGGTTTTAAGTTAAAATAAAAAAAAACTCACTTGTCGCCGAGAATAAAACAGACTACACTTCATTTGAAAAATGGCAAAAATGAGGGAAAATTTAAAAGTTGGGTTGAGATGGGAAGTTAGTGTCAGAGTGGATCGAGGTCACGATAGCTCAAGTGGTAGAGCAGCGGCGTATCTAGCCGAAGGTTGTGGGTTCGAATTCCGCTCGTGACACTGACTTTTTTATCTCAACTTAAAACATTAATTAATTGGTCGGTAAAAAAGTTAATATTTTTGGAAAGCCGGAGTGTGAAGTGATAAAATTAAAACAATTTCTGCTTCCATTTTATTTAGAAAGGTCGAATTTATGTTGTTTGGGTATAGTTTATAGAGTTTTTAACGCATGTGCCACTCTATATGAAAATTGAGCTCGGTAGGGCAGCCAATCTTTGGATTCCCGTGGGAGAACCGCTGTTTTTTGTTAATTGTTAACTGCTTACGTAAAAAGCGTATAATAGATGTATTTGTTAGCAGGTTTCGTCCGAATATATTATAAGCAGGAATTTGTATTACAAGGATGGCAATGGTGGAATGATGAGTACCTTATCGGCCCTCCATTTGTATTGAACTTTTGTATTGAAATGGCGTAAAAACGTTTTCATCGACTGGATCGACAAGGAATTTAATGAACTGACTAAAGCTACGCTGGAGCCGAAATACGTCGACGGGTTTTCAAGAAGGATGAATAATACGTACGTGCCTTCCGAAACGTGACGGCGAACTTCAAAGTTCATTCTCACATCTTTTTTTTTAAATATTTTTCATTCAGCTTTTCATTTTCGCCTGGGTTTTTGCCATAGATGACGATCAAGCTGGGCCGAGTTTTCAAAACAGTAGTGACAAGTGGAAACTTTGACGTAGTTTATTTAAACGCCCTGTATGATGAATTATTCTGGAACGATGAAAATAATGCATACCGGTTGAAAACTTCCTGGAACTAGACCGTACATAAATGTTTAAAAAGCGGTAACTGTTCATTTACGAAAATATATATCCCTAAAATTACACATGAGGAATGAGCTAGTAATCGTGGGAATTTAGATCGACCGTAAAAGTTTCCCTACTTCCAATTTCCCGTCTGTTTCACTAGAGGATTAATTTGGCCAACTTTACCGACCTGTATTTATAACTTTTACCATTTATGATTTAACAAGGGAGTAACGTGAAAATACGCATGAGCGACCTGTGAATTCATTATGGTTAAATTAGGAAAATAAATATTTATTTAATATTGTAGCCTACATTCGTGAAGCTAGAATCAATATTACAACATCAATTCTAATCATAATTAAAAAAAAATCATACTATAATGATTAATGAGTATCAAAAAAAATCTTATATTCCCTAACAAATACTGTTCGACTATTGAATCAATTGTATAAATATTTATCCAGAAATCGTGAGATGCGATCTGGTGTGAAGTAGGTTTCAGAAAACATTGTCTTTATCTGTCCAACGTTTCGACCTTTATTGAGATCATCTTCAGGCCTTGGATTTACAAACATTGCTTAAATAAATATTTAATTTATGGTCTTCATTAAATATTTATTTGATATAAAAATTCCGTATAAGTATACTTTTTATGAAGAACTGGGTCGACATGAAAAATAAACATTATCAAAATAATTAATAGGACGAATATTAAATACATATACACTACAAATATTTTTGACAGTACAAGAAACTGGTTTAAAAATTGAGATCATAATCATTGCAGCGCCTTCAATTAAAATGAATAAAACTAGTTGCAGCCACCGATACATATACAATGCAATACTGACATATCGTCTGAAATTTATAAACTTAGTTTAGCTTTGGACTTTTTCGCTTCTGCCAGGAACAACTCCACAGGACCACCGGTAAAATTTTTGATCCCTATGATAAGAGAAAAGTCTGCCGGATTTTTTGGTCATGAAGGAATAAAAACAAAACAAAACGAAAATAAATGAAACCACGGTTAGAATTAAAAAAGTACTTCCTAATCGGAACTCTTCGTTATCTAAAACTCAAATTTGACTAAGTGAACAGTCCCATTCCAAAAAAGCGCATCATAATTTTGAAACCAATACAAATAACAAGAGTTATTTTAAGAACCTTATAATAAATACATACTTCTGTTTTACATGACACTACAATTGAGCTAACAAATACCCACACACAAAAATTGTAGACCAATCAAAATTATAGCAAATAGCCTAGTGGTTTTTCAGACATTCTCCTTTGCACAAAGGCGTGTGTTTGTAGTAATAAATCGTTTCATAATTTGGCACAATTAACACTTTACACAAAACTGATACGACACCACAAGAACAGCAGCACACTTTATTCCCTGAAGATGACCCGAAAGAAGGTCGAAACGTCGGCAAAAAAGTAAAGGAAAAGTGTTTTTCTAAATTATGTCATTCTCGACCTGTCGTCATGGCTTCAACAAATTTTTTTGCATAAAGAGTTGGACATACCGGTTTTAGTTTGTAGTCAAGGCAACTCTATTGTTAGGCATCTATGCTATTAACCGGAATATGAGAATTCCAAAATGACTTGGGCTTCAAGTATGCCCACGAATCAAAATTTAAAGAGGAAAAGAAATAAAATAAAAGTTTGGAACATAAAAATTGCTTTTATTATAAAAATAAAATAAAATAAAAAGACTACTCTGAACTGAAATGAAAAGAATGAAACCACAGGAAAAATGAACTTATGTGCTTCTCATAGCATAAATAAAATATAAAAGGCTCTTTTAAAAATTATTATAATAATTCTATTAAACAAAAATTATCTTCTTTTTTTTAAAGGAGCGGGCGCACTCCCAGAAGATGGAAAGGAAAATGATTTTCTTTTCACAGGAAAAAAGGGAATAAACTCGCCGGACGTAGCGAGTACTTTCATGGAGCTCCAAACTCGGAATGTCCTTTTGTTTTTATTTTCTTGCAACGCCCTATCGATAGGGAACCCGATGGATCATGGGAGCGATTGGAATGCGCCTCTGACATTTGTTTATTTAAATTGGTGAAATGGGATTTTTTTTTCTATATAAAATTTGCTCTTCCAATAATTCAATCCAAATAATTCCAATATTCGACCCAATTTGATTAATCGTCGGCATAAAATGCTCTTAAAAGAAAAAGGCAGTGATCATTCACATTTATATGATTTCGTTTACGTTCGCAGGTAAACTAGAGAATTTTATGTTTTTAATACAAAATCAAAAAGGAATCATGATCATACAGTTCATTTCGAATAATTTACTATCAGCAAAAATGTCAAACATGATTTTAGCAAAAACCTTTCAAAACAATATAAACAATCCGGCTTTAACAATACAAGGTTTTTTTTAAAGTATCTTTTTGGTTCTTGATCGACTCAACTTTGCCCTAGTAAAATAAAACTGATGAACCCAAAACTAGAAATAAAGATGAGTTTATAAACAAACATGTTTAAGTAAAATTGTTGTGTTAAGCATATTACAATTAATTAAGGTTTTTAGTTTAGATAAAAAAGTCAATGGCACGAGCGGGATTCGAACCCACGACCTTCCGGTAAATATCCTGCTGCTCTACCACTTGGGCTATCTTGACTTCAATCCACTGGGACACTAACTTCCATTCTTAACACAACCTTTTGAATTTTCCCTCCTTTTTTCCATCTTTCAAAAGTCGTCTAATCGGACTGGATTCTCGGCGACAAATGAAATGGACACGGATTTTTATCTCAACTGAAAACCTTAATTAATTGTAATATATTAATTGGTCAAGGGAAATTACTGAATTTATTTTTAATCAATTTGATATGATGGTTTTTTTGTGGTTTAGTGCTTTCTGAATTTATCGTATTTACGTCCACAACCACGTCTATAGTTGCATGCTTCAATGCCATTTGTTATTTTTCGAGGTCACGATAGCTCAAGTGGTAGAGCAGCGGCGTATCTAGCCGAAGATCACGGGTTCGAATACCGGCCGTGCCAGTGACTTTTATATCTCAAAAAAATTCTTAATTAACAATATATGACTTGGTCAAGCGGACCAAGAAATTAGTGAAGTTGAGTATATTGTAACTCCAACTATATAAGACAGATAGAAGCCAGTGATACTTGATTGTTAATTTAATATTCGCAATCAGGGTGCGTTTAGTAGTCATCTTCATCCGTAGAATATAGGCTACCAGCATAAATTACTTCCTCCCTTCATGAAAAACTATTAACGGGCTGTCATGATTTCCGGCAACTTCTTTTGTCCTAGACGTCCAGATTGGCGTCGGGAGAAGGCGGAAGTTCACAATACGGGCCGAATCGTTGAGTTAGTTAGGTCTGAAAATGTTTAATAGGCGCTCAACAAGGCGTCTTTATACAAATTAGACTGGAACCTTTGTCCTCCTTTATTGGCGTAAGTACACACACATCCGTTTCGGCTCAAACAATTTGCGCCTCGTAAATTATATCCAATCAAAAAAGAGAGCTCTTTGAGAGTTTTCAAGCTAAGGGGACCAATTTGCAACCGAGGTGTAAACGAACTGTCTAATTCTCATCAGGCCGGGTCATCAAAGGGGAGGACAGAAGGCCCACATGGGCTTTATTGTCCACATGTTGCCATACTAAGAGACTTCGCTTTGAAGCATGCGGATCCCTCAGTTTTTCATCAACCTACGTAAAAGACCCTTTCAAGGGACTTTTGATACCTCATTACTCCCCCTTTGTTTCTTCTAAAGCTCTCTTCCAGTTAAAATTAGCGGTTTTTCCCCACTTTGATACACACAAACCTATATTTACATTCAAAGCCTTACAAAAAAGATTTAGCGAAAACAGGACAAACCGGCGACGTAAATAAAAACGGATACACGAAGAGAAAAGCTATAATGCTCCGAGAGAGGACACGCGTGACGATTTTCCATGGAATATTGCGTGTTGCACCGAGGGTGTACAGCGATTGTGACATTTTCCTAACCCCGGGGATTCAATCCTATAGCCATTTTGCTCCCCATCCATCAGCCCCACATCGAATTCCCCCAACCACCCTTCGCGCTACCGTTCTATGAATAACATCAGAACGTTATAGTGTTTTTTTCGGACGAGGAGATATCGTAGTACCTGGGGAATTCGAAAAAAAGAACCAATCGTTTATAATCAAAATTTTGATAAAGGGAGATATTACGAAAGTATAACATTGTTTCTAGAGAAATAGCCTCCTTGATCCAACATGAGCCCTTTTCTTGAGAGGGCAAGGGTAAAAAGAAAATAAACTCTTAGTAAATATCAAGACTAGGTTGGTTTATAAAGAAAATTCGCAACGCTTTATCATTATGTATGAAAACGCGGATTTTTAATAAAATTATCGGCAGACCGATTGTAATCCATGCCGATACTATGCTTTGATAATAATCAATTTTATATTTCTAGAAATAAAAAGCATTATATATATATAAGTATAATAATAAGTTGTTAAAAGGGAGTCGTTGGTGGAGCAACGGTTCAGGCGTTGACACGGCGAACTGTAAGGTGAAGGTCCCGGGTTCGAATGCAGCGGCCCTGCATTCGAACCCGACATATTTAAAAATTTTATTCATAAACACCCCACCCCCGAGAATTTATGTAAACTCTGTTATAACTCTCTATAACTCCCAACCCTCGTTAAAAAAAAAAAAAAAATAAAATAAAAAAATAATAATATACTGTGTGGATACCGTGTATATAATAAGAAAAGAGAGGGGCGTCGGTGGCCGCAACGTTTAGTCATTGACACGGCGCTCATCACTGTAAGGTAAAGGTACCGGGTTCGAATCCAGCGGCCCTGCTTTCGAACCCGAAATACTTACAAATTTTATTCATAAACACCCCACCCCGAGAATTTATATAAACTCTGTTATAACTCTCTATAACTCCCAACCCTCGTTAAAAAAAAAAATAAAAAAATAATAATATACTGTGTGCATACCGTGTATATAATAAGAAAAGAGAGGGGCGTCGGTGGCCGCAACGTTTAGTCATTGACACGGCGCTCATTACTGTAAGGTAAAGGTCCCGGGTTCGAATCCAGCGGCCCTGCATTCGAACCCGACTTATTTAAAAATTTTATTCATAAACACCCCACCCCGAGAATTTATATAAACTCTGTTATAACTCTTTATAACTCCCAACCCTCGTTAAAAAAAAAGAAAAAAAAATAATAATATACTGTGTGCATACCGTGTATATAATAAGAAAAGAGGGGGGCGTCGGTGGCCGCAAGGTTTAGTCATTGACACGGCGCTCATCACTGTAAGGTAAAGGTACCGGGTTCGAATCCAGCGGCCCTGCTTTCGAACCCGAAATACTTACAAATTGACTTTTTATCAAAAATACCGTCACCCTGAGGGATTATATGACCTCTGCTGTTGAGAACCCTCATATTAGAAAAAAAAAAAAATAGATAGACGGGAGAGGTGAGTGTGTATATGTTTCTGGGCCTTTTTATATAAAATTTTATTAAACTGAACTCATACAGATTCTTTTGAAACAGAATTTACCTAAAAATGTAACAACAACCAGGCGTATCGCTAGAAAATATACCTTGTTTATCACGTGTTTATTATTTAACATATTTCGGTCCGTTGCGTAGGTACGGATTTGCAAACAAATAGCGCGCCAAAGGACCAACACGTGTCTCTTGTTTAGAAACTGATTTACAACCTGGGCCACCCAAGTCACACGTGCGCCAAACGTAGCCGCAGACTAATCGCCAGTTGAATTTCTGAATCGCCTTCGCGGATGATTTAACGTCCTTCATCTACTCAAGAATAGAACGGTCAGGAATAACGCTTACGGTTCTGAGACTGTGCAATTTTATGTGGTTTTCAGTTCCTAACTAGGCGTTAAATGTTGTTTGTGTTCGGCTATTTTCTGGCTAACCTTCGTTCATAAACGTAAAAACATTGTACAGAAAATAATATTGCCTGGAAAATGCTTAAGAATAATATTTGCCATATGTGACGCGAGTAGTAAACGAAATGGCCGGTTTATGTGAGAACAAGTTATTGGCTGTTTCTATGAAAATATCTGGTGGACCGGAAGATCCAATATCGTTCTACGAGAAAGTTTACTAGCTCCTGTTCAAAACACAAATAGCTCTCTTTTTTTTATAGGTAGTTCCTCTTTGAAAATGATTTGGATTTGATGGTGGGTTAGGCATAAAAAGTGAGAGTCAAAAACAAAATTTAATGAGTAATTTCATGGGATTTTACGATTGTAGAAGTTAATCGATTCGGATTTGACGGACTTCAGACTAATGGAAAATATTAAAGTTCATAGGTGTATTAAACTCAAGTTTTCTAATCCGATCATCAGCCCCTTTAAGATAATAAAAAATAAAATGATATTACTTTAGTTTACTTACCAGACCTAATTTCAACACAACATACTGGGATTGAACAAGATTATATATTTGATGTTGTTAATAAGAAGATGATCTCAATAAAGATCGAAACGTTGGCACGATAAAGAAAATGATCGGGATCTCACGATATCTAAATAATTATCGATTATCGGTCACTAATCTCTACACACGTTTTACTGAAACCTACGTCACACCAGAACCGCATCTCACGATATCTGAATAATTATCTATTAACGGTCACTAATCTCTGCACACGTTTTTCTGAAGCCTACGTCACACCAGAACCGCATCTCACGATATCTGAATAATTATCTATTAACGGTCAGTAATCTCTGCACACGTTTTTCTGAAACCTACGTCACACAAGACCGCATCTCACGATATCTGAATAATTTGTTTTTTTATTTAATTAATTATTGATAAATCTCGTAGATAGTCTTTAGGGTGGAGAAACTAAGTTAAGTAATACTTAACAACAAGGCAAAAATAAGATTAATAAAAAGATTTACATGTTAATTTCTAGAATACATTTTATCCATCTTAGATTAATAGAAATATTTAACGTAGTCATATATAACAACTCGAAAAAATCTGATATCTTATTTCAGACGTTCAATCAAAATTAATCAATTTATAAGAAAGTTCATTTCTTTTCGCGTCAAAACTCTATTCAAACGTTTGAAATATTTCAAAACTTAAGAATCCCTTTCCGCCGGAAGATGTGCCTCTCATTGTAAGATGTTATCTTAGGTTAACTGACATGTGAATTTATTTTATATATGAGGACGTTTCTGAAAGAATCCATGACGAATCCAAAACCGGTTCTCGAGAAGGCGAGAAAGTTACCGGTCTTTCGTATAAATCAGTATGCGTTTAACAATAATTACCGAAGGCGTTATAACAAAAAAAGCTCTTAATGGTAACTCACGAACGGCACTTTCGTTAAACACGCAAGTCAAAACTAGTCCACTTTGAATTAAAACTATGGAGGCGAAAGGAAAATGATGAGAAAATCCACCTGTCCAATCGCTTCGGTTTTAATAGAACAACTCGGTCTGTCGACACTTTTTCCAAGTCACCCGTTTCCAAGGGATTAACAGTAGGGTCAAGTTTCCAAACTGGGAGTGGATGAACGTTAATCCACTCTTCACCTTGCAACAAATCCTTCTTAATTACTCAACATGCCCGAAGAAATTTTTTTTTAAGCGCGCACAACGCATATTTTAACGTGTAGGATGTGATACGCTGACAAGTTTACACACCTTGTTATTTACACCACTATTAATCACTAGGAATGTTTTCTTAGAATTTCCATCAGTGTAAAAGGAAAAAAAGCTGTTAAATCATGGGTTTGTCTAGTTTCAAAGTAATTTACTTTGTAAAGTGTTTAAAATCACGAGCGCCATATTCATACCAGAAGAGTTATTAAAGGATTAGGATCAATTTTATTTTTATGATTGTGCAGAAATCGTGAGATGTGGTGTGATGTAGGTTTCAGAAAAACATTTTCTTTATTGTGCCAACGTTTCGATCTTTATTGAGATCACCTTCAGAGAAATGGATTATCAAAAATGGTATAACATGCTTGAAAAAGAAAATGAATTTAATTTAACATATCCCTACATGTATTTGTTAAAATTTAAACATTGTTTGTAAATCGCAGCCCTGAAGATGACCTCAATAAAGGTCAAAACGTTGGCACGATAAAAAAAAAATATTTTTCTAAAACCTACCTCAAACCAGACCGGCAGCTCACGATTTTTGAATAATCATCGATTTTCGATTTTGGTTTCAGAAAAACATTTTCTTTATCGCGCCAACGTTTCGATCTTTACTCAGGTCATCTTCATTCAGGGCCTGGATTATCAAAAATGGTATAACATGTTTGAAAAAGAAAATTATTTAATTTAACATATCCTCACATTTGTTAAATGTAAACGATATTTGTAAATCCCAGCCCTGATGATGACCTCAATAAAGATCGAAACGTTGGCAAGATAAAGAAAATGTTTTCTGAAACCTACCTCACACCAGATTGGCATCTCACGATTTTTGAATAATCATCGATTTCAGATTTTGGTTTCAGAAAAACATTTTCTTTATCGTGCCAACGTTTCGATCTTTACTCCGGTCATCTTCATTCAGGGCCTGGATTTTCAAGAATTGTATAATATGGTTGAAAAAGAAAATTGATTCAATTTAACATATTCCTACATTTTTTAAATTTAAAAGATGTTTGTAAATCCCAGGCCCTGAAGATGGTCTTAATAAAGATCGAAACGTTGGCACAATAAAGAAAATGTTTTTTTTTTAACTTTCATTACATCAAACCGCATCTCACGATTTATGAATAATCATCGATTAACTAATCACCACAGATTTATTTTTTATGGGGGCTGGATTTTGCCCATTGGATACATGCATTAAAAAATAGAAACAGAAAGAAATTAGTGAAGCTGCATAGTTCAAACGTGTCATAACGCTGAACAGTATTAGCCCAAGAGGAGACATTAACGCCGAGATAAATTCAAAAAAACCAAGAAGAAGCGGGAAAGTGCTCAACTCTCCGAAAAGATACATAAAAAGGGTTAATTACAGAATAAATCGTTTACGTCACAGTGGTAGAAAGGGAGACTATGTTCAAAAGAGAACCAATACGATAGAAATATTGGAGCGAATAGTGATATGGCTTCTGTCAAAGCGATGATAATAAGCGGACCAAGTTTCTAATTTGTGGATGTGGAAGAAAAGATTTTTTTTTTAAATATTAGTAATCAGGGAATTCTTCAGGATATCGAGGGATATTAGTTGTTAATTATATCGTCATCGTGTAAAATTATTATTAAAGAACGTAGTCAGGGGTGACGAGCTCGCTTTGTGTAAATGAAAATATGATCCTCTGGCCCACTGGAGCCAAAAGAAATGAATAATTTTCCTTTTAATTAAACTTGGCCCTATTTTTCAAACTTTTTAATTATAAAAAAATTGCTCATAAATTTTCACTCTCGGCGAGAAAGTAAACGTAATAAACGAGTCGCTAACAAGTGCCCGGGTAATGAATTAATTTTCCGAATACGTCTAGCCCCGGCCTCACCCCCACAGAGCAGACTTCGCAGACTTCTGGGACTTGACTCTAGCCACTTTTCCCCACTTTTTTTTTCTCTTTTGATTTACACCCCAAGAAAATTCAGTCGCGGGAGGGTGCCTCTGGATATTTTAACCACGTCAGGGCCAACAGGGAAGTAGATACAAAAAATGCCTGTTTAAAAACCCCACTATATTATCTTTACAAGACCACATATGACACTTTTGGAGAAAGAAACCAAAATAAACCGTTTAACTGAGTACCCAGGGTGTAATTTCTTTTAAAAAAGTGTTGTTTTTTTAATCTGTTTCAGACACGAGTTTTTACACAAAGGGTTCGGTGATCGAACACATAACAAATTATGTTAAACTATGCTTACAATGGCGTAACTCACATTTTAAACCTATAAATCTGATGTTGTTTTTCTTTTGGTGAGATCGATTTTTTTTACCATAAACGACTCTTTAAGTCGATGTATGAAAAATATTTATTAATGCTATTCACCATGTTACGAGCTATTTTAAATTTTAACATAAATTTATTATTACTTACAACTTTTTATTAGGTTTCGTGGTTCGCACGAGCAAATAAATCCTTTACGTTAAATTAAGGTTTTGGTTGAGATAAAAATGTCAGTGCAGCATGAGGGATTCGAACGCATGATCTTCGGCTAGATGCGCCGTTGCTCTTCTCTATTTCAAGTCCAACTTTTGAATTTTCCCTCCTTTTTGCCATTTTTCAAAAGGTAAGGTAGATGGGAAGTTAGTGTTCCCGAGTGGATCGAGGTCACGATAGCTCAAGTGGTTAGTTGAGATAAAAAAGTCAGTGTCACGAGCGGGATTCGAAAAGGCCGCTGCTCTACCACTTGACCTCGATCCACTCGGACACTAACTTCCCATCTCAACCCTAACTTTTAAATTTTCCCTCCTTTTTGCAATTTTTCAAATGTCGTGTAATCTATTTGATTTTCGGCGACAAATGAAACGGCCACGGAGAGCTTTAGTTATGTGTACTTCATTTTGCTTATTACATTTTATAAATTTTAGCGGTCCGCTTGACCAAATAAATTCTTTTCAATTAATTAAGGTATCGGTTGAGATAAAACGGCAAAAAGGAGTGAAAATTCAAAAGTTGGGGGTTGAGGTGGGAAGTTAGTGTCTGAGTGGATCGATGTCTCAAGTGGTAGAGCAGTGATCGAGCCGAAGATCGTGGGTTCGAATCCCGTTTGTCACACTGACTTTTTATCTGAACCAAAACTTTAATTAATTGAAAAGAATTATTTACAACTTCGTAAAAAGTAAGGGGAAATAATTAATTCCTCTCGTAAATGAGAACGTAATGTTCAATTGCCCGAGTGTCAGGGAAAAAAGTCTAAACCACTTTACGATTCATTGCCAAAATTGCGAATATTAGTCGTGCAAGCCACTCAGCCTTTAAATTTTTAGCTACTGAGCTTGTTTTTTCTTATAAATGTACGAAAAAAATCACCAATATTGGTTATAGGAAAGTTCTTTGTCGTATTTTAATAATGAATGTCATGCAGCTTACATAGTTTATTTTATGCATTTATTTTAATAATAAGGTATAATGAATTATGCAATTTTTCACATAAACCAAAAAAATGAGTTCATTAAAACACCAATCATTGTGAAAAATTACAGGCTGTTATAATGGCGTCTAAATTAGATAAATGATTATAGTTCGTGTCTTTAAGTAGCTCTGGAGTTGTGTGTGGTCAAAGACTAAAACCCCTGGAGTTACTGTTGCGTCATGGTTTTTTTAACCGAAAGATTCTTCAGATTTTACACTGACACGACCCGATCCGGAAACGGTGGTATAAAGACGCCCAGTTATTTCCTCCATTGGACCACACAAACGGTGAAAAATTGTAGCACGCAACGCTCGAATTGGCAGGTGACACTTCATGAATTTCAAAACGGGTATGGAGGCGAGAAGGCAGCCACCTCGGTTGATTATGCATCTCGGGAAGATCGCGGATGTGACAGGACAAAGGAATAAGGCGCTGGCCGCTTTGGCTTTGATCAGGTGTAACTGGAAAAAAAGCGTGAATGGTAAAAATAGGGTTGTTTAATTGATATTTCCTTGTATGGCAAGTCAGTTGAAACACGTCGTAATTTTTTTTGACTTTATATCGCTATTTTTCCTTAAACAGGCCTCCCGTCTTTATTTTATCGTACCACCAAAAATGGACATCCAATAAAAATACTTGTTCAAAAAAAAAAAATTCAAACCGTGGGCGAATTATCCGCGTTACTTCTCAACGTTCTTTGAATGTTTCATTTTCTCATTATCTCAGTTGCGGGCGGAATTGCACAACGGCTATTTCGAACCTTTTCGACAGATGGAGAAAGGGGTACGGATCCCGCTCAGGGAAACACGCTCGGAAAAGGGATTAGGCCTCTGGGGCAACATCTGTCAAAGATAACAAACCCTCAGAAAAGAAAAATCAAACATTATCTCAGTGGGCAACTACTTCTTGGGCGTCCGCTGCCTTAAACTTGCTCGATTTTTGGCGTGGGGAGAGTTGAGAAAAGAAAACTTTTCGGACGGATAATGGATCTTGTGGAAATACTTTAAAATAGATAGGACTTTTTCTGAACTGTGGCGATAAACGATTAACAATTTCAACAACCATGAAGCTTCATAAGGAATTTATATATAACTAATTAAATAAAATTAATTTAAGACTTGGGATGAATATCTGCGAGATAAAAATGTGAAGAGAGAGAGAGAGAGAGAGAGAGCGAGAGAGAGAGAAAATTGATTGATTTCCGTTTTATTTATACCATCACGCAAGATTTGGTCCCAGGACAACTCTTACATTTAAAATTAAATAAATTTGTGGATGTGCTACTAATCCAATTAACCCTACAAAATAATTAACAAAATAATTTTTCAGAAATCATAATATAAATCATCATCATAATAAATAAAAACCATTTAAATAAGATTAACTTGACAAAAAAAAGAGGATAATTTCTCCTTAGTAGAGAATTATTTACAAAAAATAGTAGTTGAGCTAGACCTAGATATCAAACACTGCTTAAAAAAAAGAGAAAATAGATAGAGAGGGAAGGAGAAAGAGAAAAATTGAGGGGGTGAGAACGAAAGTGGGGAAAGGACGAGAAATATTGAGTGAGTGAGAAAGAGAGAGAGATAAGAAAAAGAAGAGAGAAATAGTGAATGAGTGGAAAAAGAGAGAAAGAGAAAGAAAGAAGAAATAGCGAGTGAGTGAGTGTTTCAGAGTGACAGGAAAGGAAAGAGAACAATTAACCTGACAAAACAAATGAAATTAAAAAAAAGATAAATTTCTCCTTACTAGAGGATTATTTACAAAAAAAATACAAGTGTAATTGAGCGAGACCAGATTTCAAACAGTGCTTTAAAAAAAACGAGAAAGGAGAGAAAGGGGGAAGGAGAGATAGGGAGAAAAAGTGAGTGAGTGAGAGCGAGAGTGGGGAAAGGACGAGACATATTGAGTGATTGACATAGAGAGAGAGAGAGAGAGAGAGAGAGACAAAAAAATCGAGAGAGAAATAGTGAGTGAGTGAGAATGAGAGAGAGAGAAAAAAACAAGGAGAGAGAGCAATTAACCAGCCTCCCCCCCCAAAACATAAATAAATAAATAAAAGATTTAATTTCTCCTTACCTTCCTAGAGAATTATTTACAAAAGAAAATACAAGTATAGTTGAGCAAGAGAAGATATCTTTTTTAAAAGAGAAAGAGAGAGTGAGTGTAAGAGAGAGGAAAGGAGAGAGAAATCTGAGTGAGAGACAGAGAAGTGAACAAAAGTCAGACTGAATTTTTTTCTCTCGTTACTCGCTTTCACTCTCTCACTCTCTCTCTCTCTCTCTCTCTCTCTCTCTCTCTCTCTCCCCCTCTCTCTCTCTAGTCTACCTATCTCTATCTCTATATTTCTCTATTTATTTCCTCCCGTTCACAATTTTTTATCCACAATAGTAATAAATTTACGAGAAAGTAATTAATAAATGAGAATGTATAATGGTACATTATTTTTGTCGTTGCATTGATTACGTATTAATTTCAAAGCGCAGCAATATTGTATCAAAAATTATTTCATGTTTGTTGTTTTTCTCGATTGTTATAGCTAGTTATTATTTGTTATTTGGTAGTAATCAATTTTCACATGTTCAGGTGCTTTTTAGCTTCTCGCCATCTTCAATCACTTCATCAGATTCACACATGAATTTAGAGAGGACAGGCGGACCAAAATGATCGGAATCGAACAATCTGCAGGCCCGCAGAAGCGAATAGTTCTTTTAAGTAATTACTTTTATTCCGTTAGGAAATATATTTTAATTACAACATCAATAGGTTTTTGCAAACGGTCGCAGTCTGCACACGTTCGGAAGCGGCAATGAAGGGGGAAACGAGGATTATTTTAATCGGTCTCACCCAGTTTAGCGCACCGTCAGCGCTCTAATGAAAATGGATCGTTAGCTCTCCCGGGAGTTCATCATAACAGGCTGGATAATATGTGAGGCGATTATTGGGGAGAATTGTTTGCCTGCATGTGTACCTCTCGGGGCTTCCGTATCTCCCTTCGATTTTCCTCCGGGCCTACATCCCTCGAACTGTTAATTACCCCCGACCTCTTATCTCAGTCACCCTTCGTCATCCCAGATAAAATCTCGGGCCCGCCCTCGACCCTTTCCCTCTCAACAGTTCCAAATTCAGGACCGGCAACCCCTCCCCTTTCTCCTGGCTAAAAAAAAAACCGAACAAGTTGAAGTATAAAAAAACGAAAGCAATTTTATTTCTCTCGAACTTTCATTATTAATACACTCCACCACTTCTCATTTCCTGTGTTGAATACTAAGTAACTAAATTAAATTAAGAGAAAAATCTAACATAATTTTCTACTTTTTATTCACCTTATAAAACTGATAATCCTTCACTCTTATAAATCAGGAAATAAAGGACACCTCTCTTCATTGTAGCTCACCTGAAACAAACAAAAAAAATTTATGATAAATGAATTTATGCTCACAGGCATTGGCAAACTGGACTCTTTTCGACAATTTTGACAACTTTAAGATTATCCTGTGATCCTTTTATTAAAAAAAAAAAAAAAAAAACAATCTTATTTTAGACGTTCGGTCTCATTTGAACAATGGGCCCTTGCTACAACACAGAGCAAGGAAAAAATGGGCAAATATACATTTTTATGTATAGACAGGGTTCAGTGAAAAAAATCTATCACCCTGATGCAGGCGGTGTTTTACCCGAATTACGTTTTAATTTTTGAGTTGAAATTTCATTATTATTAAGTACACGTGCTTTGCAAAAAGTTTTCCGAAAATGAAAAAGATTCAATTGTAAAATTGTAAAAGGCAAAAAGGCACTTCTGTAGAAACACCCAACATAGAAAAAATATCGATTACTGCGAACTTCATTAATTTAAAAATTGGCTATTTCTCATTAATACATAATTCAATAAGTGTAGACAAATTTTGGCAAATGAGCTATGGCGTGATTTAATTCGTCAAAATAACATGCATGCACAAAAAAAAAAATATTTTGGGAAATTCTAATGGTCCTATATCATTAATTTGTTTATACGAAAACAGTAAAAATGTACGCAGTTTAATATAAAAAAATTAAAATTATAATTACCTAAAAATTGGTAATGATTCAGAAATCGACAGATGCGGTCTGGTATGAACTAAGTTTCAGAAAAACATTTCGTTGATCGGACCAACGTTTCGATCTTTATTGAGATCATCTTCAGAGCCTGGGATTTACATTACTTAAATTTTACAAATACATGTAGGATGTGAAAGAAACGAATTTATACAATTCTAAAAAATTTGAGATTAAAAAAAAATTAGAAAAGTGTAGATTAAAAATTGAATTTATACAATGTTACAAAACTTCAGAACGAGGTCAGGTGTGTTATTATATTATTTAAAATTTATGTTAACTGTAATGATTGTTCAGAAATCATGAGAAGCGGTGTGATGTAGGTTTCAGAAAAAATATTTTCTTTTTCGTGCCAACGTTTCGATCTTTGTTCAGATCATCTTCAGGGCTCAAAGTTTTTGCCTTCTGTGTAATTGTGCCATTAATAACAAAATATCACTGTAAGGTAAAGGTCCCAGGTTCGAATCCAGCGACCCTACATGCGTACTCGACATGCTTACAAATAGGCTTTTTTTCAAAAACACTGGCACCCCGAGGGTTGATATAACCTCTGCTGTTGCGAACCCTCGTAAAAAAAATAAATAAATATAGCGAAAATAATAATTTATACAAAAAAAGAATACATTTGTTTGAGCTGGATTTGTCGCAACTACCTTCTGCTCTCATGCTGAGAAGAAATGAGACCAAAATGATCAAACAGGATTTTAGTAAATAATCCTTGTTTAGTTATTTTCCTTATTTAATGAGCTTTAAAAATAAAATTATTTAGAAATCGTGAGGTGTGGTCTGGTGTGAGGTAGGTTGCAGAAAAACATTTTCTTTATCGTGCGAACGTTTCGATCTTTATTGAGATCATCTTCAGGGCTCAAAGTGTTTGTCCGAACACCACACGAAAGAATGGCACGATTACAGAGAAGACAAATACTTTGCACCCTGAAGATGATCTCAATAAAGATCAAAACGTGCCTCAATAAAGAACATGTTTTTCTGAAACCAACATCGCACCAGACCGCATCTCACGATATCTGATTAATTTTAAGTTATGTTTCTAATACGATCAAATGGTTAAAAATTTTCATTTGTTGATACTTGCGAAACTCTGTATTTATGTTTTTTGTCGTGACTCATGCCGGGTGGAAACATCAGCTTACTGAGACACATTCCCCGTTGGGTAACATAGGATTATGTTGCAAAAGGTTGTCACGACTTTCTAGGCTTCCGGAGACAAAACAAGCCTCATAAACAGAGCACCGGTCCGGGGACTTTTAAACGATTGATGTCCCAAAGAATTTTTTTTCCCCTTCCCCCTTTTTAATACCAACCTAGGGGGCTTATCCGCCAAGCATTTCAGATTGGTTTTATGTACAGATTAAAACGGTAGTAAAGCCATTCTAGTATCTTGTTTCCACCTTCTAGAACAGGCTGCGTAAGCTGTAAACCATCGGCGAAGCATCCCAGGTAGGCGTTACAAGGTTGTTTGAATGTCTTTCGATACTGTTTACTGCATCGATTTCTGTTTTATTTCATTCAAACGTCCCTTTAAAACATGTTGAACGAGTCTTGTATCTTTTCAATTTTTCAAGCCGTTATGGTATAATCGATCAATAAATTTCAACTGTAGAGATAAACATTCCCATCGAGACAGCAGTCGATAAAAAAAAAATCATTTACCAAAAAAAGAAATTATTTGCAAATTTTACACTGGAAAACAAACATTAAACCATGATTAAAGTAATTTTAAGAGGTGAAGAATTTTTGATGGGGAGAAACATGATGTGCTGATAAAAAGTTCGTTCAACAATAAATTTTAACAATCTCAATTTGATTAATGCGTGAAGTTCTGCTTTCAGGTATTTCGCTGTTGAATGTCTGATCCCTGTCTCTCTCTCTCTTTCTCTCTCTCTCTCTCTCTCTCTCTCTCTCTCTCTCTCTCTCTCTAGTCTATTTTTCTGCTACATTTACATCTACCTCATTATTTTCTAATCTTTTCACCTTTTTATTTTCCTACCTTTCTCTGTCAACTTCCTTAATGTTTAGACCCAATAATATGTATTTGATCCGTATTTTTAACGTTATTGAGTTTTTGTTGGGGCACTCTTAACACGACTCGCATGAATGGCGCAATTCCACAGAAGGCAAACACTTTGAGCCCTGAAGAAGATCTCAATAAAGATCGAAACGTTGGCACGGTGAAGAGAATGTTTTTCTGAGACTTACATCACACCAGACCTCATCTCACGACATCTGACTACTTATTGAGTTTGTATGTCAACATTGTTCAACGACACGTTGGGAATCATTTTTGTCCAAAATTTTATGTGATATTTTAGACAGTCAATTGGCACAACCAGTTGTTCCTCTAAAAGCTTGAAATTAGGAGAATAACGTCACGGATAATATGATGGCACAATTTCAGTTGATACCAAGTTTTATTATTTTTTATCGTGTTATTCTTAATTATACTTAGATCAAATTAAGTATACACTTTTTTCATATCGAAATAATTAAATGATATATCAAGTTGAACAGATTAAAATTATAAAGTGGAGTAGCCATCAAACTATTTATTTGTCCACTTCTTATTTGGCACCACAAGAAGATCCAAAAGTTAAAATCATCTAATCTTTATGTAATGTATAAAAAAAAGCCAGTATCACGAGAGGGATTCGAACCCACGACCTTCGGCTAAATACGCCACTGCTTTATTACTTTTTCGAATTTTCCCTTCCCTATTCCATTTTTCATTTATCGCCGGGAATCAAATATTTACACGACATTTGAAAAATGGCAAAAAGGAGGGAAAATTAAAAAGGTGGGGTAGAGATGGGAAGTTAGTGTCCGAAGTGGTCGAAGTCACGATGGCTCAAGTGGTAGAGCAGCCGCATACCAAGCCGAAGGTCATGGGTTCGAATCCCGCTCGTGAAACTGGCTTTATTATCCCAACCAGTGCCTTACAAAAAGATTAATTAGTTGAATGAAATTATTTGGTCAATCGGGCCACGAAATCTCATGGAATTAAAATTTTACAACATGACATTTTGGCATGATTTATTTAGTATCGCAAAGTAGAGAGAAAGAGAAAGTGTGAAAGAAAGGGAATTAGAGGATGGGAGTGATACACGCACTTTTTTTCTATTTACAATCTCTATTTGCATATTTTCCTTTTATAAAAAGCTTTATACAGACTACTCAATATGCAGAAATATATATGATATATCGGACACAATTATTAATCGTTAGCAAGTTTTCTGCTTAAAAAATATATTTATAATCACCGTGACACAGAAGCATCCCACAGCATATTGGCCATATGTCTAGGACAAACTGCTATTTCCTTTATTTCTTTCTTTAAAAAAGTGCGGTTTGGGGCAGGTGCAAGACGGAGAAATGGATTCCTCCTGTGATTAGAACAGTGTTGTCCAGCTCCTACCCACCCGACCGCCGCCTTAATCAACCAGCCGGCCGTTCTGATTAGACCGCAACCCCAATAGCCCCACTCTAACCATGTTTTGGCCCATTATGAAGGAGTTAAATTTCCGTTAGGGTCCCCTTCTGAAATTAAACCCCATCCTCCGCGGTCGCCGGCTGTCCTGCAACGCTAGAAAGGTTTATTAAAATTAGCAGCTGAAAATCCGCCGTGGCCTTCGCGGTTTTAGACGCCCGCCCCGGTTCAAATTGCGTCTCGGACCTCGCACACATTTAAATTAACGACTTAACGAAATCAAACGGACCCCCCCCTATCTTTCATTGAAAAGTTTCATCCTATCTGAAGGGAAGTATACGAAAATCGAAAAGCCTACAAAACGTAAATTAACAACATAATGACACACCAAGGTTATAAGCATTAAATAAATTGATTTTTCTGTGTGTGGTTTTTATTATTTTAAAACTGGTCCAAAGCCTTCTATATTTTTTAATATTTTTACAAGGAGCTTCGGTGGCCGCAACGGTCATCATTGTAAAGTAAAGGTCCCGGGTTCGAATCCAGTGGGCCTGCATTCTTTGCAACGTGTTTAGTGATCGTTAATCGATAATTATTCAGACATCGTGAGATGCTGTCTGGTGTGATGTAAGTTTCAGAAAAAAATTCTTTATCGTGCCAACGTTTTGATCTTTATTGATATCATCTTCGGCGCTCAAAGAGTGGGCACTCTCAATACGACACGCCAGAATGGCAAAATTAGAGAGAAGACAAAAAATTGAGCCCTGAAGATGATCTCAATAAAGATCGAAATAATGGCTCAATAAAGAACATGTTTTTCCGAAACCTACATCGCACCAAACCGCATCTCACGATATCTGAATAATCAATTCTTTGCAACTTACAACTCCACTAGTTTTCGTGGTCCACTCGGCCAATTAATATCCTTAAATTAATTAAAAATTTTATTTGAGATAAAAAAGTCAGTGTCACGAGTGGGATTCGAACCCACGATTTTCGGTCATACATGCCTCTGCTCTACCACATATGCTATCGTGACTTCGATCCATTCAGACACTAACTTTCCACCTCAACCCCACCTTTTCAAAAATGGCAAAAAAAGGGGAAAATTCTAAAGGTGGGGTTGAAGTTAAAAGTTAGTGTCCAAGTGGATCAAGGTCACGATATCTCAAATCAAAAGCTCCTAGGTTCGAATCCCGCTCCTGACTTTGACTTTTTTTACCTCAACTAAAAACCTTAATTAATTGATACGTACAAATGTGCTTTTTTGCGAAAACACGGGCTGAGGTTTGATATGACCTCTTAAAGATAATAATAAAAATACTTTTACATTCTTTTCATTTAAAAATGATTAACATTTTGTAATATTTAACGTTTATTGATAATTCGAAACTTCTTTTTTCAATCAGATTATGAAATCCGGATGTAATCTAAAGGATAGTCAGAGGTTTTTGGTAGTTGGGGCCATTTCAGTTTTATTACTTTTTCTCTTGTTCTTCCTAGGTATTTAAATGTTCCAATTAGGTTTCCTACTGGCAGCCATTATATGTTTTTTAGTCTTTATCTCTTGTAATTATTACCGTTCTGGTATGTAAGGTCTGTCTTTTAAATGTTAAAAATATGCAACGTAGCGGACAGGTCTTACGTTAGTACCGTTGATTTTACAGATCAAAGTAGACCTGTAAGCTTTTTTCTAAAACTTTTATCAGAAGGTATACTAAAAAAAGGGCCCATAAATTACAATCATTGCCGTCTTTGTACCGAGGGATTAAAATAGTTTAAAGCCGAGTTTGTAGAAGCTAATCCCTTACAACCATTGACCTAGGTCTTAAACGGGTACAGCAGTTCAAGGATTACTTGAAAAAATTAACAATTCCTATGGTAATGAGATGCCCTTTCGGGTTTTTTTTCAAAAAGCGCTGTTAGACGATTCTCCTAGTAAGGTTCATTGAAAATATTTTCATAGAATTTCAGAAATGTTGAAAGGACACCAAATCAACCCAATAAAACAATCAATTTATCAAAACAAACCCGAATTTCGAAATGTGAAAATATATTATACTTAACCATTTACCGTTTATTTTGTTAAATCCTTTAGGACCTGATTTATTATCTCAACATTCTGTGACATTATAATTACATTTAGGCTGACGTAAACGGGGGGACCAGTTAATTAAATATACGAGGACAAAATATTTCCAAACAAATAACAATCTCGTCAGACGAAACCGAATTTTAATTAGTGAAATTAATTAGCCCCCAGGTGGAATAAGGAAAGCGAACGGATGGATTATGACAATTTGACAGAATAAATTGTTACATAAGCTAAACCTGCGTTCATTTAAAATGTCAAAACCGAATGTGTAGTAATCTACTAACAACTATCTTTGAAAACGTATACAAGGAAATCAATAAAATGAGCATGAAAAGAGGTACAGATAAAAAGAGAAATTGTTAATTACCAAACATAAATACATAAACTGATAAATAAGGCGAAAGATCGACATGTAGATAGTTCGATTTATTGAAAAAATCTGGGAACATGTCGATCTGTCGTTCGATACGTTTGTAGATAGAATTTTTGCGCATAGAAAAATATATAAGTAGATAAATGTGTACATGTCAGAGAAAATAGACCAACAGATCGACAGATAAATAAAAATATAGAAATGGAAATAAGTAGATGTATGGGCAAATAAGGTAAATAGATAGTTTGATGGATTAACATGTTTAGTAAGTATAAAAGTAAAATGCTATCTGAACATGAGATCTTCAGAAGAAATCACACAATTTAAAACCATTGTTTCTTCAATCACAGACTAGCCACAACGCTCCTTAATAAAAATACAAAAGTGAAACTAATGCACAAAAAAGACACCTAGATAGATGTATTAGTTTATAATAAATAATTATTAGAAACAATAGATATTCTGAAAAATGAAAGTGAAATGAAACATAATTTATTCGATTAGTCTGAATTTAGAGTTGGGTACATCCTGCGTGCATTATCAAAATGCGAAAGAAACGAGATTTTATAACCTTCAATATTTATTCTGTAACCTTTATAAATTAATTATAAACTTTGTGTTAACCCTGTTCACTCACTTAAGCCCTGTTAAATCAAGAAAAATTATGACGTAGACTTGTCAGAATCGGCTAATTAACATTGCTCGATCGAACAGGCCAATGTTAGATGTTAGGTTGAAAATGTAGTTACGTCGCTATCCGTTAGGGCGTAGGTAACCAACATGGCAGCAATGAATTTAACAGCTGTTTTTTGTTTACTCATTCATAATAGATACATCCCTTAACCTATAAACGTATAGGCTCGTAGAGTTAAAATACAGGTTATGTCGGCATGAATTGAAACGTGTCATCGAAGAAATCGCACAATTTAAAATACTGTTCCTGCAATCGCAGACAACACACAATCACCGATGCTCCTTAATCAAAATACAAAGTGAAACTAATGCGCAAAAAAGACAACTAGATAAATGGATTAGTATATAATAAATAATTATAAGAAACTACAGATTTTGTGGAAAATAGAAATGAAAGGAAACTTAATTTATTCTATTAGTCTTAATTTACAGTTGGGTGCGCCCTGCGTGCAATTAACAAAGTGCGACACAAACTGAATTTTATAACCTTCAACATGTTTATCCTGTAACCTGTATAAATTACTTAAAAACTTTGTGTTAACCCTGTTAACTCCCTTAAGACCTGTTAGATCAAGACAAATGATGACGCAGACTTGTCAGAATTGGCTAGTTAACATTGCTCGATCTAACACATTAGGTTAAAAATGTAGTTACGTTGCTATCCGTTAGGGCGTAACTAACCAATATGGCAACCATGAATTTGACAGCTGATTTTTGTTTACGCGTATTTTTATTCTTAAATATGCATTAATTAAATCAAACCAATACATTTTTCTCATTCATAATAGATATGATGATGATGAGGATATTTCGGGGTGCACCTTTTGAGAGCTATTGTATCCCCCGTTCTCTGCTTAGAGCACATCGGTGAGTCCTATTTCATCAAGAAACTTGATTAGTAGGCCCGGTTTTGTTGGTTGAAGTTATGGTCACATTGTACAAACCAAAACATCTCCTCTTGCGAGCTAATGTTGCTCCGCATTTTTTTAGTAGATGTGTTGGTGTCTCTTCTGCTTCTTTTCAGAATCTGCATGTGCCACCTTGGACAACTCCAATTTTCTTTAGATGTCCATTTAATCTACAGTGTCCTGTTAGGAATCCTGTTAGGATTCGCAGTCTGT
This sequence comes from Cimex hemipterus, assembly GCA_039619505.1. NCBI lineage: Eukaryota > Metazoa > Arthropoda > Insecta > Hemiptera > Cimicidae > Cimex > Cimex hemipterus. Next base: position 10,970,972 of record CM077112.1, on the reverse strand, counting down.
TCCTGCCTCCTTTGACACATTCTGTAATTTCTTTCTTTCCGAAATTGGTAAGAAAATTCTTGGATTGTCTGTGTCCAATAAGCGAATTCCGATGTTTCCTTATTTTCTTTTTGTCCTCCTGTCTGAGATATTCATTGATACTGTGGGTTCCTATGCCACAGAAGGGTTCGAGTCTTGTTCATAATAGATATATCCCCTATCCTATGAAGTTGTAGGCTGTTGGGCGTTAGGATAGAGGTTAGGTGTAGCGGCACTAACTAAAGCGTTCATTTGTTAGCATTTTCGAGTGCATTATAGCATTTTGAATGTAAGAGTTGATTAATTTTCCTTTTTATCCTTCCATAAAGCTTCTGGCATCTTATAGTTTAACAGAAAAGAAAACCAAAACAAACAACAAGCATTCACGGACTGTTATAGCTTTATTTTTGGTTCTACCAATCGCCGCGCGCAGCATTGAGGCGAAATTAACGTTTATAATACTAAGTAAAGAAGGGGAGTTGATGATCTTACTGGACATTTCTCTATTCGACTTAACATCTTACAAGCATCGTGAATACCAATATTAGCGGTAAAAGTTCGTAAAAAACCGCAGTTATAACATCGACCCCATATAGGTGATCAGCCAGATACGTGAATAAGTAAATGGTTGCATTGATGAGTAAATAGAGAGATAGAAGAGCATACAATTATAAAAAAAAGTAAATATCTTGAAAGATACATACATTTTAGAACAAGTATTCATACACAAAGTGATACATATCTAAGTAAATTTATAAATTCATGGATAAATAGATAGACCCATGAATAAATATATGTTTACATTCATAAATAAACAGGTAACTTGATAAGTAGATGAGCAAATAAATACATGAAAAAATTGAATATCAATGATTGTCCTTAGATCCAACTGGGCCTAAAACAACTAAAAGCTTCTTTGCTAGTCAACCTTCGGTAATGAAATTCCACCAAAAAATACACCAAATATCGGAAAAAAGTGAAGTAAGAAAATATAAATGATATCGAGAGATAAATGAGTAGATTATTAGTTTATTGGATAAACAACTAGACGGGGATAAATGTAGCATGCCATTTAATGCTGTTGCATAACAATGTTTCTGCATATTATTAAAAGGAATTATATTTTATTGTTTCACCCCTGTTTTCTGATTGGTAAGTTGATTTTATCAGGGAGTGTTCCGATACGGAAGGGTATATGTTATGATATTTGAGAAATATTTATGAATTGCGAGGAATTTCTATGGATATTGTGTTTGGTGTACGACAATCGGTATGTTTATATAAGGGTTTGACGTTTCTGCGTCCATTGAAGCATACTGAAAGGGGGGGGTCGAGCTAAATGAAACTTGGCAAACAACCGTAAGTTACACGTCACGCGGAAAATTCCTCGGCAGTCATGCCGAAGCGGTAAACTCGGGATAATTGCCGAGGAAAGACAAAAGGCGACGCCCTAATGACGAACCTGCGTTTATAAACGCCCTTCGTACTTCGATGAAGGGGGGGGGGAGAAGAAAGAGGAATCTCATCCCTATTTGTTTAGGCTGCGAGGGAAAGATCGACAGGAAAGTTTGTCGCGTTCCACCAAGTTTTTTTTTTTAAGCGTTTTGTTACGAAAGAAGTTAAGATTCATGCCATCCGGTGGAGTAAATAACGTTTCTTTCACGCAATGTTGAAATTGCGGTTCGTGTAAATTTATCTGCGGCTGGCTGCCTTATTGGCCCGTACGTGTCTTCGGATCGGAGATTTCCCCGGGCCGCGGGAGTCGAATGTCGTCTGGCTCAGACTTCCCTTCACCAATCAGACGAGGAGTATTGTTCACGAATCACATCCGGAAATACTGATCCGAATACAAATCACGCGGTGATAAAGAAAACCGGCACGGATCTGGGTAAAAATGAATAGTGTGGGTTGAATAATTGAATTTTTTGTCAGTATCGATAAAGACCTTGCTCTTCTGAAAGAAATTCTTCGTCAAAAATAAAACGTAAATGTTTGTAATCAAAGGATATACACCATAAGCGTATTTCACTACCCTCACTCTCTCTCTCTCTCTCTCTCTCTCTCTCTCTCTCTCTCTCTCTCCCCCTCTC
>CM077112.1:10952158-10963864 GCA_039619505.1 Cimex hemipterus | reverse complement strand
AGAGAGAGAGAGAGAGAGAGAGAGAGAGAGAGAGAGAGAGAGAGAGGTTGCCCACAAAAGAAAATGAAGAAGATTAAGAGAGATTGTTAGAAATATTGGATTTCACTTTGAAATAATGTCAAATTTATCACACATCAATCAATGTTAGAATTAAAACGAATTCGTTGTGAGTTCATTGTGAGTATTCTAAATGCATTCAGGTACTTCGCAATAATTGTTTTTATATTTCATAAAATTCGGCCTACCAGTTCCGGTTTTTTCTTGTAATTTTGTGGGTAATAAGAAGTAATTTTATATGGATTTTTGTTTCGTTCAAATTGAATTTTTCTCTTAAAACCTGGCACTTGCACTAATGTTAAAATTTAAGTATTACATGGTACGTAGGAAATTTCAATCCCCTTTTTAATATTCTTCGGGTTTAACGCTTCATTCCCAACTATTGTTATACGCAGCTGACCAAAGTGTGATTACTCATAGAAAAGGGGCAGATGTACAGCATCAGATGGATTCAACCGCAAGCAAATAATCAATAAGAGTGGTGTACGTAGAGCCGTGGAGGGGCTATTTATCAAGGGGTAATATATACTAATTGCATTCCATTAGCCCTAAGGGCTGATGGGCTGGTGCATCAGAGATTCGGTCAGAGTAATGGCTGAGGTGCGCCTTTGAAGTCAGAAGGAGTCCATATGTTACGATTACGATCTTGTCCAAGACGGCAGTGCCTATTTATGTCAGAAAGCCTATCTGATAACCTGGCAGACAAAGTATATTGGGAATATCAGTATAAAATATATTTGATACAAGGGTCAGATTAGGAGATTTCCTGGCTCTTTATTTTTTCCTTTATGCCCATTCTGTTATGCTTTATACTGATCAGTTGAAATAACATTCAACATGTTATCATGTTGATTGATACTATTTTTCGCCGTTTTTCCTTTCTCTCATTCGCTTATCGGTCATATTTTGTAAAGATTTCGCTGTAAAGTGAACAGTGCCGGTAGGTTGAGTAATTTCGACGTTACCGATCACTTCGAATATTTCTGTGCGTGGGTTTTGTGTCCGATGTCCAAGCAGATCAAGATTATCTTGTTTTTTACGTGCACCGGGGACAGTTTTGTTTTTAGACGTTGGACGTCAAGTCTTCCGTTAATTTAACATAATACCCCACTGAGATCAACAGTTTATAACTAAACTTGTTAGCTACGGTTTTGTCAGAGTTTCGATGAGAATTGCGTAGGTTGTTTAAGTAGTACTTAAGGCACTCCCTTGCGAAACGCCAGCCTTGTTGGGTTTGATGTCAGAAAATTAAATAACAATTTTCTACAAACTTTCGAGAGGAAGCAGTTGAAAATGAAGTAGTAGTAAAATGTCACAGAAATGACTTTTTTTTTAATATAACTATTCAGATATCGTGAGATGCGGTTTACCACCTTTTTAAAATTTTTGAAAAGTTGGAGTTGAGATTGAAAGGTAGTGTCCGAGTGGATCAAGGTCACAATAGCTCAAGTGGTAGAGCAGCGGCGTATCTAGCCGAAGATCGAGGGATCGAATAGCGCTCGTGACGCTGATTTTATATCTCAACTAATAACCTTAATTAACTGAAAGATATTGGTCAAGCGGAAACTAGTGAATTTAATAAATATAGTTCTGGCAGCCATATTGTTAAATACATCCACATTGGTCTTGGCGTATATTTCGGAGTATACGCTGCGGTCTAATCGTACGAGTGGTCAATTGCAGGCAAGGGGGAAAACTCAGAAAAAGGAAGCGGAGCGAAAACGATAAACCGTGAAGGCTCATATTTAATGGACGTGAGACTCGACATTTGGAGACGGTTCCAGAAGAGCCTGTGAGAAATTGCCGAAGCTCTGTGAGAGCCGAGGGCTGCATTCTGTTGGATCCCGTCTGCCCGGGTTGGGGAGTAGGAAATGAAAACATTCGTTAGAAGAGTTGACGCACCCTCTTCTATGATGAAGGGATACTTATTTATAAGATCAAACCGTGAAATCAGGGTGGAAAAGATTTCAGTGGGACCGGGCAGACAATGGAGGATGGAAATCGCAAGGGAGGACCTGATAGAAAATCAACGGAGTACTCGGACATTTGTCCCATTGCGTCTAGCACCATTTGTCCTCGCCCTCAGTACGACAGTTGTTATTGTCTCATGGGAAACAAATGACCCTCAGCCACTAATTACACCCCCGGAGGTTACTATTTCTTTCAAAAGTCTGATTTAAAGCCTTGGCCAATAAATCCCGGCGAATAGATAATTTAGAAATGGCCCACAAAGTTTCAGGTACATTAAGAATATCAAAAAGTGTCAATTGTAAATGGTCCCAGTTGTTTTCTAATTTAAACGTTGTAGCAAAAAATTGTACTATGTACGAATTGTTATTGTGCTAAAAATATAGTGCCAATAAAAAATTATCTCAATGAAAATCTTTTCATTTGCATCGCCATTTTTTAACAAATTCAGTACATTGCTGATAAATAAAATATTGACTCGATCCTCGTCATGTTGAGAGTGTTACTGTGTTATTAACACAATATGATTGTGAAGGTAGTTTCAAATCGAGTTGTGCTAAAGGCGTCGTTGTGGACCTGCCGAAGAATAATTGTAAAAAGACATAACAGCTATGTCATTTTGCATTGATGAATGTCGTACCTGCTGGTGTCTACTCTATCTCAGTGTAACTCGTTTATTCCGTTTTGATAATTTTATATCATCGAATCATACTCTATTAGTATTTTTAAAATACCAACTACAGTGGTATCCACGATCACTGTATTAATCTGTTAAGCCTGTTAGTTCCTGTTAGATCGAGAAAAATGATGACACAGACTTGTAAAAATCAGCTGGCTAACATCGCTCGAACAGGAACAGGTGTTAGGTCGAAAATGTAGTTACGTTGCTATCCGGTAGGGCGTAGGTAACCAACATGGCAGCAATTTAACAGCCGTTTTTGGTTTACACGTATTTTTATTCTTAAATATGCATTAATTTAATCAAACCAATACATTTTTTTGTTACTCTCTGACCTGTTACTCTCATTCATAATATATATATCCCCTATCGTATAAAGTTGTAGTCTGTTAGAAGTTAGGGTAGAGGTTAGTTATGTCGGAGAAAAATTGAAACGTGTCAATTGTTAATATTTTCGAGTGCGTAGATAGCATTTTGAATGAAAGAGTTGATTACTTTCTCTTTTTTAATAACTTCTGTCATTTTACAATTTAACACAAAACCAAAACAAAACAAACAACAACAAGCCTTCAAGTATTGTTATAGCTTTATTTTTGGTTCTACAAATCGCCACGTGCAGCATTGTGGTAAACCTAACCTTTAGCATGTTAAGAAAAGAAAGAGACGTTCAAGATCTCAGACATTTCTCTATTAGAGTTCACACGAGTTACCACCATCATACAAACATCGTGAATCCGTTTCATATGTACAAAAAAAATTAACTTAATAAAAGTTTTAACAAGAAAAATGAAAACAATTCTACTTTGACGTCCGTCGTGATAATTTTTGTTTGAACATAACCTCAGATATAAAATCCTCAAAACACTACGTTGCAAGTATAAACTGACATTACGTAACATAAAACTATTGTAAACTGTCTTCAGAGCTAAGGGGGCATAAAATGTGCAGCTACGCGTTTCAACCTCAACTAAAATCCAAAAATCCGAAATTTTATGCACGATAGTTGTTGACGAGTACGTCACCCATCAAAACGTCCAATCTGATTTAAATATCCCTGCGTTCAAACCGGCCCAGTCCCAGGTCGACTCGTTGGAATCCGACAATTGTCAGCCGATCCTTCCAAACCCTTCTTTCCAACCCTCGCGCTCTTAGTATAACATTTAAATTTATTATGAAAAAGCACACTGCCACGGTTTACCGACATCATACGTTGTTTCAATAATAAACATAAGAAATTTAAGAAAGCAAAATTGTTAGATTATGTTTCAAACAGTGCCTTGATTGAAAACTGTGATGTGATTGAATTTTATTGCCCAGCTGAGACGTCCTGTTTTATGAACCCTTTTTCAATCTAACTTGTCTCTTTAAGCAATAAACTAGACGTAAGTAAAACGAAAGAGCTTACTCGTATATTTGGCAGATACCATACAATGGTTGCCATGACCTCCATTTTGGTATATTCTTTCTTCGCCTAACTTGTTTCTTCTTTATTGAAGAACTGTTTACTCTTTGGAACTCTCATTGTTAGCAATTAACAAGTGGCAAGTAAAACAAAGACTGACCATAAAAAAGTTTACGATAGAGCTAGCTAGTACCATTAGTAGACACCAGGACTTGTGTATTGTTTTTCTGCTAAGAACTACTTGGTCCATCATTGTTTTTTCTAAGTTGTTTCATACTTTTAGATTCTTTTTTAAATAATTCCATAATACATCAGCGACGCAAGTAAACAAACGCCATCACTTAAAAAAACACTGGTACAATGGTTAGCATACCCCTGAAGTACAAGGACTATATATTAGTTCCGCAATAGTTGAGCTGTAAAATGTCATGAATGTTCAATGTTAAAATTGTTATTGGGGTTGAGCTGATTGCCGACAAAAATACACTTTGTGATGAGGCAGTGTGTCTATAAAATTATAACCTATAAATTCGCTAACCTATAAACTTCGTGGTCCCCCTGACCAAATAGTATATTAGAATTAATTAAATTTGTAGTTGAGATAAAAATGGCAAAAAAGGAGGGAAAATTGAACAGTTGGAGTTGAGATGGGAAGTTAGTGTCCAAGTGGATCGAATTCACGATAGCTCACGTGGTAGAGTAGCTCGAGCCGAAGATCGTGGGTTCGAATCCCGCTCGTGCCATTTACTTTTTTATCTCAACTAAAAACATTTGTATTATAACCTATTTTGCACTGTTTCCTACCGACTATATCCACCAGATTTTCAAATAAAAATTGTATTTTTTCACGTTAAAGTTAGTTTTTTCTTGTAAACAAAATCAAGTGGCCTTTTCAGAGGTGAGGAACGCTTGAATGGATTTTATATCCAGGAATTTTTCACAAGTAGGGCATAAGGTCTGTTTGCATACCCTTTCATTAGAATCCCTTTTCCTTTCAGGACGACGTCGCAGGAGGAAGTGGGATGAAAGGGGCGAGAGACCCTCCTTCGGGATAATGCTTCCGTTTCTTTCGGATTGATTTAAGACCCGGGAACTACTCGAGAGTGAGAGAGAGAGGGGGGGGAAGGGTTTCGGATCTAGCAGTAAATAAAAGGGTAGAATCACAATACGATGTCTTTTTTTTTCTTTTCAGAAAAAAAGGTCTATCGGGACAAGTTGTGCGTTGTGAGGAAAGACGATATCCATTGAGGTGTTCGGATTTAAACTTTCACCTATATGACGGGGAAAAACTACGGCTTTGTGAGGGTGGTATAAATGATGTGTTTTTTTAGAAATATGAGCATGCAAAATAGCGTTGGCAATAGGGGTGATACAGAGGAGTGGCTGGCACTTCGCTCTTTCCATTTCTGTCTGTTTAAATTGTAACTAAATGGTTTTATTATGTTAACAGACCTATTTAAATCGCACCTATTTCAAAAGCTTGAAAAAATAATAAACCATATATATCAACTTACATTTTGAACGTGTTTGCATATGCTTTCACTATTTGAACATTTAAAAAATTTAAATTTTTCTTAGCTTGTTAATATATTTTTAACTTTGTTTGGTTTTTAAAGATTATTTTTTCGGGTTGTTAAATCTAAGATCGGGATATCTCTTTTTTCTGAGGGATCTTAATAAATATTCACTCAGGAAGATCGTATTGTTTTCAGGGCTCGCGGCGGTTCTTTTGTCCCAGGCTGAAAGATCTCATCAGGCAGCTTTCTCTTGGTTTAATGGGCTGGAGTTTGGAGCATAACTCCAGTAGCCGTCGTATCTGATTTGAATAAGTCAGAAGGCTTGTAGATGCTATCTTCCTAGGAAGATAGTAGGAACTTATGACTAATCAAGGTCTGTCCTCTTGTAGGGTCTGTCATGTCAACACTATACACTGATAAAATCTATACAATAGGACAAAACAAAATCTCATGTTCGGTAGACAAGAAATTATAAAAGAGATTTAAAATAAACAATCTAAGCATGGCCCGAGTCACCTGTACGATTTGTTATAGATTTCCAATGCGGTCGGACCCTGTGATAAAGCGTAGGGACTTCTCATTAGACGAATGGCTCCTCCATTACCCACCAATTAGAATAGAAAACCCGGTCAATCGGATAATTGGGAGGATCTGAAGATCCTATCCCTTTAATTGAGACGATAAATCAACCGATGGTTGTACCAAGAAAAGGTAAAGGTTTACTCGTTCCACCCACAACGTGACGCCCGATGATAACATCTAATTAGAAATACCACTAATTTATAAGGCTGCACGGTTGTAATTGTCAGTGGAGTGAAAGCAATCATACATTTGTTAGATCGACTTTTAACCGGCTGGTGAAATATTGCCTTAAGAACAAATCATTCTGGGAATAGATTAACTTTTGAACGGCTACCGTTATACCTAACACATAGAAACCTTCCATAATTTATAATTATTATTGTTTTGATTTATGACATTACACGCTGTTTCGATATTCATCGCCTTTTCTTTCCACCCACAGGTTTGATCGGTAACGAATGCGTTTTGCAGCAGTTTACAAATGATTGAATTCCTTTTAAAACATTTAATAGGAATATTTGAAAAGTTCAGCTTTTAGAATATATTTACAAAATATGTGATGATTAGTGACCGTGATTCGATGATTATTCGGAAATCGGAAGATGCGGTCTGGTGCGGTGTAGGTTTCAGAAAAACATTTTCTTTATCGGGCCAACGTTTCGATCTTTATTGAGGTCATCTTCAGCGCCTGGGATTTACAAACATTGTTTACATTTAACAAATACATGTAGGGGTATGTTAAATTAAATTAATTTTCTTTTTCAAACATGATATACAATCTTTGAAAAATCCAGGCTCTGAAGATGATCTCAATAAAGATCGAAACGTTGGCTCGACAGAGAAAATGTTTCTCTAAAACCTACAACACACCATACCGCATCTCACGATTTCTGAATAATCATAAAAAAATAAAATTGATCCTAATCTTTAATAACTCTGCTGGTAAGAAGATGGCGATCATGATTTCAGAAAGAAAACTTTAAGGAACAAAATACTTTGAAACTAGACAAAACCATGATTTAACAGTTTTTTTTTCTTTTGCACTGATGGAAATTATAAAAAAATATTCATAGTGATTAATAGTAGTGTAAATAACAAGGTGTAGAAACTTGTCAGCGTATAACATCCTTGACGTTAAAATATGCGTTGTGCGCGCTTAAAAAAAACCTTTTCTTCGGGCATGTTGAGTAATTAAGAAGGATTTGTTGCAAGGTGAAGACTGGATTAATGGAAAGTTAAATCACATAAATCCACTTTTTTGCACATCTTTAAATTAAAACAAAGCTTGTAAATCCCAGGCCCTGAAGATGATCTCAATAAAGGTCGAAACGTTGGCACAATAAGGAAAATTGTTCAGATATCGTGAGATGCGGTCTGGTATGATGTAGGTATCAGAAAAACATTATCGGGCCAAAATTTTTTTTTTCACACTCAACACGACACGCAAGAATGGCACAATTACACAGAAGACAAAAACTTTGAGTTCTGAAGATGATCTCAATAAAAGATCGAAACGTTGGCACGATAAAAAAAATGTTTTTCTGATATCTACATCACACCAGACCGCATCTCACGATATCTGAACACTTTTCTACAAACGGTCACTAATCTCTACACAAATAAGGAAAATATTTTTCTGTACCTACATCACACCACACCACATATCAAGATATATTCTTTCTTTGCTGACTAAAAAAATCATATTTAAAAAATATATAATTTTGTTTCATGTCCCTTGAATAATATCGCTACTAAGGTCGTGGGTTTGAATCCCGCTCGACTTTTTGTCTCAACTAAAAATATTAATTGGTCATGCGGACCACGAAAACTAGTAAAAAAAAAGTAAAAAAAAATTAAAGAAAAACTGTTTGATGATTTATAAGTTTTACTAGTTTACTAGAAAATTACGTACAAACAGCCGTAATAATACGTGCATTTCTGCCAAGACCATAAATCGTTTTATCTGTTCTCTGAAGATTTCTAACCTATATATATATATATATATATATATATGATAAAATATGTGTCGTGAAATCGTTAAATTTTATTGAACCCTAATATTTGCAATTCATATGATTAGAAGTTGCTGTTATTGGAATATCTTAATATTAATGAAAACGCTGAACGCTGTGGATGCTGACAACGGTGACCGGCATATTTTAGGTTATCCCGAAATCCTCCTCTCGAACCCCCGGCCCGGGAATTAATGACGGGCTTAATCAAGGGATCAATCAAGCGAGCTTCAGGTTGCAGTTCACCTCACCACGGATACCGTGGATTCCACCCTTAATTACTGGGGCGGGAATTTTTCCTCAGCCCCCATTGTTCGGGGGTCGGGACCCTTCCTATGGAATGTTAATAACCGCCGCGGGGCGCCCCGCAAACTGTAACCCAAGGACCCGGATTTTCGCTGTAAGTTCCACATCGCCCGGAATGCCGGAATGGTAATAGCATGCCTAATGTCCGAAGTTATACCGGAGGAAATATCCAAGTGTGACTGTTAGGCATTATTCTGGCCGGCCGCCTTCGTCCCAGGTCCCATTTTATACTTTCATTCGGCCAGAGGAGGGATGCACGATTGGTAACTATTTCCATACAGAGATGATAGCACTGATAAAATTATATTATTAACACAATCTATATGATAATGCCACTGTTGTAAACTCCTAATCACCGTTCGGAACTTTCCGTTCTGTTGAATAGTTGTTTGAACTGTACATAATACAATTCATAAGGGTTTAGAGCGTAATCGATTAACCAAAAGTTTGTACAATCATAACTTTCCGTTAGTATATATCGAATCTAAAACTACCAGATTAAAATTAACTTAATTCATTTAAAATGTGCGTCTATACACTCATTTCACAAAATGGTAAAACAAAAGTTTGAACAATTAGTTACACTCATTTGTGTTGCAAAGAACAATCTTTACATAATATAATATTAATCTTTTGCACTTAAAATCGCATTAATTACAAAGTAAAAATATCATCATTTATACTTATTTTTACTCAATGAATTTAGAATAATAATTTTTTAATAATATACGAAATACTGAATCATTAATTTTATTTTCCTACGTCATTGATTATCATTAAATAAAAATAAAAGATTTAATTAAAATCTTTAAAACTGCCTTTTTTTATTAATTACCACTACTTAAAAGACCACTCTAACATCGTGGGATTAGAATTTACTTAACGAAAACTTTGAGACTTTAATCCTTACACTTTTGGGATGGATTAAACTGGAAATACCAATTTAAAAGTTATTTGCGTAAGAACGCCTGCCACAATGAAGAAGAAATTGAAAGATTTGTATTTATAAATTGATTTATAGTTATGTATAGTATAAATGAGATTAGAATTTAATCATTTAATAAAAGCTGTGTAGACTGTAATATCATCGTCGTTTGGGGACGTCGGTGGCCGCAACGGTTTAGGCGTTGACACGGCGCTCAACACTGTAAGGGAAAGGTACCGGGTTCGAATCCAGCGGTCAAGCATTCCAACCCGTCATACGTACGAATGGATTTTTTTTCAAAATCACCGGCATCCTGACGTAATTGACTTCTACATTGGGGAACCTCGGTAAAAAAAAAAAAAAATCACAACTTTCCTTACCCGTTTGACGAACTAATATCATTAAATTAATTAAGGTTTTAGTTGAGATAAAAAAGTCAGTGTCGTAAGCGGGATTATAGCCCACAATCTTCTGCTAGATTCACCGTTGCTCTACCACTTGGGTTATCTCGACTTCGATCCACTCGGACACTAACTTCCCATCTCAACCCACCTTTTGAATTTTCCCTCCTTTTTGCCATTTTTCACGATTTAATTTGATTTGAAATTAGTTTCAATTAATTAAGGTTTTAGTTGGGATAAATGAGCGGGATTCGAACTGACGACCTTCGGCTAGATATGTCGCTGCTCTACCACTGGATCCACTTGGACACTAACTTCCTATCTCAACCCCTCCTTTTGAATTTTTCCACCTTTTTGCCATTTTTCACGAGTTAATTTGATTTGAAATTACTGTTTTAGATCAAATATTTGTACATATGATGACCAGATTTTTACACATTTGTAAGATGGCAGTGATACTTAGAAATGGTAAACTCTGCGGGAGAGAGGTTTCCAGAGGCTTGGTACACATCTATATCAGGGAAACCGTCGGAATGTTTGAGGGAGGAATGCAAGTGGGCATTGGGAGCAACAGTCAAAGCGGTCAGAAGTCCCATCCAGTCCATTTCCTCCAAATTGTCTCCTTCCTTTAACACCCCCGCTCCCGGCTCTCATTGGGGGCGGTCTCGAGTCGTCTCCTAATTATTCATTTGAGGGCGCCGGTAATTAACGGTGGGGCGCTTGGCTGAGTTAAATGGTGTGTGTGTAACAGTCTTACCGCCCCCACGTCACTCGCACGCACGGGTAATTGCTCGGAATCCTACGGTCTGCAGGTTCCCGGCGACGGGGTTATCGGTGGGGCCGGGGCTGGAAAATTGTTGAATTGATTAATGACTCTCGGACCCGACGAGGTATTGGAGGGGCCCGTGTTCGAATACTTGTTTAACAAGAGAGTTGGCATACCACAACAATAGCCGGCTTTGATTAGATTTGGTCGGGTCACCTGCCAAATGGCGTTCCTGAGAACAATGAACTGGTTAAACTTCTGCTACATAAATATTTTAGTTTCATAATAATGGCAATTATCGCACGCCCAAAGCCCTTTCCCTTCTATTGTACCAACTAGCCAGAAAGCCGTGGAAAATGATTTATTGGAATTTGGCCTCGACCAAATTCACAACTTTGACCCCAAAACAAATATTAACAATACACTAAATATCAACCGATAACAGAATCCTCTTACAATGCAGGATTAAAATTTACAGAAATTTTTTTCTTCTTCTTCAGGCCACAACCATAATTAATAAAATCCGACAATAATTCTCACAAATGGGAACTGAGACTATACGATCCAGGAAACTTTTTTACAGCCCCAACAGAATAAAAAGGATGGAAAGAATTCAGTACAGCATCAGATGCAAAGGATATTGCAAACATGATTCTGAAACAAACGAAGGAATCGGATCGTGTTTTTTATACATGTTCAAAATATAAACAATCACACTCATTAAAAAAGAACGCGTTGTTGATTAAAAAAGAAATACATACTTTCAAAGGTTGTCCCTAGAAAATCTAAGAAGAGGTTACAATGGCTAAAAATCTAAGGAGTTCGTGTAGCCATGGAGGTATTAAACAATCAACACTAGTCAATGAAGGCATCCGAAAACTCCAAAACCTGGAAAATATTTTAAACTGATGTATCTTGGGTGCCAGGCCAAAAACGAATTTTGGATAAGGAAAAAGCGGCACTGGCCAGAGGAGAATCTGCAAGACCGTTTATAGGCCCTGAGCATATACTTTGGATGACAAAAACAAATACAATATAACAAATACAAACAAATATATATATATATATATGGAGAGAGAGAGAGAGAGAGA
>CM077112.1:10926827-10950369 GCA_039619505.1 Cimex hemipterus | reverse complement strand
GTGGGTTCGAATCCCGCTCTTGACATTGACTTTTTTTATCTCAACTAAAACCTTGATTAACTGAAAGATATTAATTGGTCAAGCAGACAACGAAAATTATTGAATTTAATAAGTTAAAATGAAATTTACTTCATAAAGCTCTCCGTGGCCATTTCATTTGTCGCCGAATTAAGTAGATTACACGACTTTTAAAAAATGGCAAAAAGGACGGAAAATTCAAACGGTGAGATTGAGGTGGGAAGTTAGTGCCCAAGTGGATCGAAGTCACGAGAGCTAGTATTAGAGGTAGTAGACCAGCGGGATATTAAGGTAAAGGTCGTGGGTTCGAATCCCGCTTGTGACACTGACTTTTTTTATCTAGTCTAGTTTTACCTAATATCTAGTATTGCAAAGGTACCAAGTAGGTCCTGAAGGATGTTGAATAAAAATGTTACAAACGATGGAGCCAGTAATACATCTGTACATTTTATTGTTTAAAGCTATTTAATTTGAAGAAAACCTATTCTACAACCAAATACTTAAGTCCTAGAAATCATGAGACGTTTGAAGCTGCTAGGAAGTTCACGTCATCGCCGCGTTGACTAATTTCTTTGGAAAGTGTGATGAGGAATGGTGACACATCACAAAAGGCCCATCCAGTTGGATGGGGTATGTTGATGCGGAAGATGCTCTAAAGCAAACTAGGCAAACACAAAATTTTACTGGTTAAAGCTGTTTAATTGATCCTTCAGGGTAAAATGATAAATGAGACCTAGAATTCAATGCCAGTTCCAATTTAGGTGTATCAGCCAAGATAGACTCCTAGGTCTCATCAAACAAGTTTATTTGAGACGGGTTTTGAGGGTATTGAAAATTTTTCTGAAGTAGTGGTTGAGCATTGTTGTAGGTTCCATATTTTTTCTACAATTGAAGGTGAAAATTATAAATAAGATCGTATTAGGAATCTTAGGCAATTGTTTTATGGTTTGAAACTCCAAAGTTAAAAATGCAACATTTTGACAATTTTTTGAATGTCAATGGTATTGAATTGGAATCACATTTACGACGTAAGATTTTTTTAAAAATCAGATTGCCAACAGTTGTTCGTTGCAATAAATTTGTAACGCAAACGACCCCACATTCGTTATTGGGCCGTAGAACTGTTAAGGGTTAACTTTTTCTCCTTTTCCCCTTTGCAGTGTTGTTGAAGGAATGCCTGACACGTTGTCGCCCCGGAGGCACGTCTAACTTAGATGTTTCATTAACACGGAATGCGGTCTATGCCTTTGCACAAGGAACACTCTGTGAATTTAATTAACAATATTTTCCGACACTTGAAACGAGCGTGGGTGGAAATTGTTTCCTCCAACTATTTCCAAACTCGTCATGGTATCATTTTTCTAGTTTGCTCCACGGAAGGGAACCTTGTAAGGCAGGATATTAATTATTACGGCTAAGACAAATGAAGTCCCTTTATTAAACTTGAATTATTAAATACCGACTCTCTCTCTCTCTTTATTTCTCTTTCTTGGGTCAATGAGCTGTTCTAATAATAAATTCATTGCTCTAAATTTCGTCAGGATAACGCGTGCTCCTGCTGATTAACTGTGCTACCCTCTCCTGAATAATTTCGCCGGTTTAAAAAGCCAACCGAGTGGCCCTTCAAATATTTGACTTTTACGAAAATGTCAACCGCCCTCGCTTGAGACCCTGCCGCACGGACGTGAAATCCCGTTGTTTACGGCCTCTGGCTGCACTTTAATAATAATATGTTGGAGGGAGTTTGAGTGGGTGAGTTAATTATTCAAGTTGCAATTTAAACTTTGCCACTCCACCCCTACTCCGGCGTTACATGAATATATCGTTCGATCATGGAAACGATGAATATTAAAAAATAAAATTTTAAATATAATAATTACTACTAATTTCAAGTAAATATCGTATTAATATGCATGAACACATACTCCCGTGCGTACGTGTAAATGTAAATTTTAATAAATAGCAGAGAAGCTTAGTCCGATGGGTGGCCCTCGGAAGATTGAATCGTGGAATAGGGTTAACTCCCACCGAATTAAAAACAGATTAAGCGAATTGATATTGAAATTTAAGGGGATCATTCCTCCTCCTTAAACTGAGCGAATATGAATACCGCCCAACATGAGAATTGTATTTAAGCTTTAGTAACGTGTGGTGACTAGTGACCGTTAGTCGAAGGTTATTCGGAAATCGTGAGATCCAGTCTGGTGTGACGTAGGTTTTAGAAAAACGTTTTCTTTATCGTCCCAACGTTTCGATCTTTATTGAGATCATCTTCTGTGCACTCACACGACACGCAAGGATGGGACAATTACGCAGAAGACAAACACTTTGATCCCTGAAAACGATCTCAATAAAGTTCGAAACGTTGGCACGATAAAGAAAACGTTTTTCTGAAACTTACATCTCACGATATCTTAATAATTATCGGTCACTAATCTTTAGACATACTTTTTTTACTCATTTCTTTTCATAAATTTACAAATGTATCCTAGAAAAATTCGTCTTCTCGGCATGTCCTATTTACCTCATAATTACCTCTTGAACCAACCTAGTCTTTCTTTTGTCTAATCCGAACTGCAAGCCGCTGACAGTTGATTTTGTGAGCTTACAATATTTTAAACATTTATCGTAATTCAGCTGCCTGGAACGAAATATAAACTTTAGTTTATGTAAATTGAGAACTAAGTTAAATAGTTTTTCAGGTTCACCGTTGGAAAGTGGCAAGCACTTCGACTTTCTTTCCCATCGAAAAGTTTATTACAGTTGCAATATTTGTTGCAAACTTTGTACAAACACCAAGAAATCTTCTTGATTTATTATTTCAAACTTTTGTATTTGATTTATTTTATAAAAACAAAAGGGATAAAGTTTAACATTTATTTTGTTGTTTATTTTTACTGAGGTAAAAATGTTCAGAAATCCTGTGGGTTTAATACTCGCAAAAATAAATTTCTGAATATAACGAAACTTTTTTTTTTAAACAAAATTTCCTCGGTTTCTTTGTGGAAAGATAATCCGGGCGTTCTTCGACAAAAGCCGCCCTGTGAAAGCGTGTAAGGTCGTGAAAATAGTTCTGTTATAAATTTGTTTCGAAACTTCCGATAATTTATATGTCTTTGGGGAGTTTTCACGAAAGGGAAAACTTCTCGATCCCCTCCGCACATACGAGTCACAAAGAGCCATTGTCCTCCTCTTTGTCCCCGGCTTGGTAATGATGGCTTTTAGATTACTACGAGCCGTTTGTCTCCAGCTGACCTCTGCCGCTCATGCCCTCTCGCTTGTTTATCTTTTATACCACTTCGCGCTCCCTACATCACCGCCTCTTGAAAAGTTATGACCCACTCAGCGGCAGAATATAGTGAGTTTAGTGTAGCCCGGTGTCGTGTATGAGAATGGATCGGAAATGAAATAATTAAACTGCATAAGATTGGCACAAAGTAACTAAGAAAAGTGTAAGATACCAAAAAGCTGCTCTCCATGGGAGCATAAAACCGTTATTTCTTAGTCTCCGTTCATCATCATCCTAATTACATAAAACTTGTGTTGATCAAGACAAATATTCCTCCCCGTTCCCCTAATGGAAAAAAAACAGCTGTCTTATTCTAGAAAATACTGTTACAATGGCTCATTTAACATTCCTAAAATGATAGTGAATGTATTTATTGGTGTGATTACATGAGCGTTAAAAATTGATGTCGGTAAAGGGTAAAAAGGGAAAAGGACATACCGACAACTGACAGTACTACGAATTGGCCTATTCTTCTTTGCTCGAGTAACATCAAGCAGGAAAGCAATCGCGTATTTATCCATTATACTGGAGCACCTTTTTCTATTTTGAAGTACAAAAAAAAAAAAAAAAAAACTGTACGCAGTCATAGGCACGGCACCGAGCACAAAGCTCGGTTCAGGTACCTCAGGGATATACGTTTTATTAATGTGTATAGTGTTCGTGTATGTCTTATGCTAATTTATTGAAATGAATTTATTAGCGTGAAAGAAAGGGTCCATCCCGTCTCGAGAAATGTGGAGACTCTGAGTGACCAGATTTTTATCAAATGGTGGTGTATTTTATGTTTTGTATATACCCTGTCGGCTTAGGGGGTGCACTCGGCGTTTTCGAACTTTTGTTAGTAAATTTAGAAGTTTTCTTCATAATAACATTCAAGGTAAGTCTCGTCCATGGCCATCTATTTCGCGCACTGCTGTACAGAAATGTCATTCAGGACTTCTAACATTTCTTCAGGGGAGAGTTCATCCATGGAATCTGTGAAACTGCCCTTAGTTGATTCACACACAACTTCAATGCTTTTGCAGTAAGTTGAAGTCGCAGTAAAGCGACCTTCACACGTTTCTGTGCTTTTTGCCGTTTCACTTTCGCGAAGGCTGGTAAGGTCGAGTAAAGCATAGTAGTAAAGCCCAGTTTCATCAGCATTGTCGGTGTATCAGCTGGAAACACTTTTCTTACATTTTAGGCCACACCTCGTGTACTAACGATGAACAGCTGATACACCGATCTCAGCTTGCACTCCGAGCGTTTTACAGTGAGATTCTTTCGTTAATCATCATGTTCATCGGTACAGCCATCACTGGTACACAACTGCGTACCTGACTCATCAGCTTTGTGCTTCAACAGAGGCTTATTTTCTTTAGCGTCATTCTGTCTAACTATAAATGATGTAATGCGACATCACCCTATTTTCCGTATGTGCTTTTCTACTGATTGTACACTCCAGCTGAACACCTGACTACAACTGATTAGCAAACACAGATATATAACAGTATGATCTTATTTATGCAGGCGCAAGAGTGATAATAATGAAAAATGGCAATAAGGAGGGAAAATTCAAGAAGTGGGATTGAGATGGGAAGTTAGTGTCCGAGCGGATCGAAGTCTCGATAGCTCAGGTCGTATAGAGCACCGGCGTATCAAGCCGAAGGTCGTTGTTCGAATCCTTGTGACTTTGACTTTTTTATTTAGACTAAAAACATTAATTAATTTAATAATTGAAAAATGTTAATTGCTCAATCGACAATACTATGGTTCGCAACAGCAGAGGTCATATCAAACCTCAGGGTGTCCGTGTTTTCTCAAAAAAGCACATTTGTAAGTATCAATTAATTAAGGTTTTTACGTGAGATAAAAAAAAACGGCAGTTTCAAGAGTGTGATTCTAACCCATGATTTTCGGCTTGATACGCCGCTGCTCTACCACATGAGCATTCGTCGGACACTAACTTCCCAACTCAACCCCACCTTTTGAATTTTCCCTCGTTTTTGTCATTTTTAAAAAGGTGGCGTTCGAATGGGAAGTTACTGTCTGAGCTGATCGAAGCCTCGATAGCTCAGGCGGTAGAGCAGCGGCGTATCGAGCCGAAGATCGCGGGTTCGAATCTCTATCTTGACACTGACTTTTCTATCTCAACTAAAAACCTTAATAAATTCAACGATATTAATTGCTCCAGCGGACTACCAAAATTAGTGAAAGTAATAAATAATCTTCCGTACGATCTCGTCGCCTCGAATTGCGAACAGTCTAATATAGTGACCACTACAAACGGATTAAAACGTAGTACGTTCTGTACAAATGTTCCTCCTGTCCCTTAAGGTTTGATCACTCTGTACATGTGATTAGAACCTTAGTTGAGTTCTCCTGTTAATAAGCTCTGCAGCTTACCTAAGCCGGTGGCACGTAGAAGACAGTGTTCTAATTCTGTACACGTATTTACTTGTGCATGTTGCATAAATAATACAATTCACTGTTTTCGTGGTCCGTTCGACCAATTAACATAACACAATTAATTACGGTTTTTAGTTGAGATGAAAAAAAGTTAATGGCACGAGAGGGATTCGAACCGACGACCTTCGGCTAGATACGCCGCTGCTCTACCACCTGAGCTATCGTGACCTCGATCCTCTCGGACATCAACTTTTTTTCATCTCAACTAAAAACCGTAATTAATAAATAATACAATTCAATAATTAATTTGGCATACAAAATAATATTTGTCTTCAGTACTTGTCTGTATATTTACACCCTACTCATTTTCAGTAATAATTCAACAGACATCTATCAACATGAAAAGAAATTACCTCAAGAAAACAAACAAAACAAAAACTTATTCTCATATTCTAAATTAAATTAGGTCTGAATGGGAGTATTATTTCTTAAGTGGCAATTACTGTTCTCCTGGTTCAGTTAGCGTTTTCTTTTGTTGTCAATTATTAAATTCAAAGGGATTTCTGATTTACTGTTTAATTTGTCCCGGCGTTGCCTTTACGGCTCACTTTTGTTCTTGTCAACCCCCCCCTCTCGACCCAGTTGGGTAAAGTGGCAATCGAAATAACAAGAACAAAGGCGTCTCTGACAAATAAAGATGGAGAAGGCGTTGATTATTCATGAGGTTCTAGCTCTCTAGAAAGGGGATGAGGCGAAACTCACGATTAATGAAGACTCCTTTAATAATCAAGTCAAACCGCGGTGGAACACACGATTTTAATTTTCCCAGAAGAAAAACCATTGCCCGCCACTTCAACTCTGATATACTAAACACCCAATAAATGTAGTTTTGTAAACAGTTTGATGATGGGAAAATACCGGGCCTGTTTATACCGAGCCCTTTTAAAAGCTATTGTATGGCCCTTTCTCACTTTAGTAACGAGCTTTTCAAGCGTTATTACTTCCTGCACGTTGTGTTAAGCCCTGGAACACTTTCTCCTGGAGGAAAATACTACTTCTACTTTCTTTTATGTTGTGTAC
Source organism: Cimex hemipterus (assembly GCA_039619505.1). Classification (NCBI taxonomy): domain Eukaryota; kingdom Metazoa; phylum Arthropoda; class Insecta; order Hemiptera; family Cimicidae; genus Cimex; species Cimex hemipterus. The sequence goes on along the minus strand of CM077112.1, from coordinate 10,943,594 downwards.
CTTGATTTTATTCTACAAAATCCATTACAAGCAGGTATATTTTAAACACAGAAAATACATGCGTAACTAATAATTAACGTTTTAATTGATACAAATTTTAACAGGTTGTCAACTACAGAAATGACATACATATACATATACATACTGCATGAATGATTAAAATTATGGTCACATCCAATCCTCCAAAATACTCGATATTGTTCAAATGTTATGAAAACCATGTTTTCCGTTAATGATCATGAATTATATTCATTCGAATAAATTAAGAAGAACACCCAATAAAGACGGAAGTCTGGTCGCATTCACTTAACCATTCTCGCTACTAAATTACTTTTATTATCCTGACGTCACACACTCACTCCAGAATATTCGATATTTCTTGGTGCGGGGCTAAACAACCTTTCCCTTTCACCGAATTACATTCGTTCTAATAAATTAGCGCAAATACATTGAGATTTACACCTAGAGATCCCTGTAGCCCTGAGGAACCAGAACAGCGATCTGAGCACGCGCCAGTGCCACAAGACTGCATATAGGACCGACGATATACCAAAGTTTGTCTACATGTCAAATAATCCACAATCGAACACGTGCATGAGCATAATATATGAAAAATTACTAAAAACCAAAAGACGCTTAGAGACGCTAAAATAATTTACATTAATGGCCAAAATGATCATTAGTTCAAAGATATGAATTGGTCAAGTGGACCACGAAAACTAATGAATTTAATAGGATAAATGAACTATATCTTCACGAAAGCTCTCCATGGCCATTTCATTTGCCCCCGAGAATCAAAAGGAATACACGACATTTGAAAAATGGCAAAAAAGAGGGAAAATTCAAAAGGTGGGGTTGAGGTAGGAAGTTAGTGTCCGAGCGGATCGAAGTCACGATAAGTGGTAGAGCAGCGGCGTATTGAACCGAAGGTCGTGGGTTCGATTCCCGCTCGTGCCATTGACTCTTTTATCTAGACTAAAAACCGTAATTAATTGTAATATATTAATTGGTGAAGCGGGCCACGAAAACTAGTAAATTTTATTATTTTATCAACTGCTATAAAATCTAAAAAATGACAATTGTAATTGTTTGGTCATGCATAATTTGATGTCGTGCCTATTTACACTGTATAAAATGTGAAGTACAGAGAATGAATTGGCTGAACAGAATGATAAGTATGTGTCAAAACATTAATCATTAAGTTCCGACCAAATTTTTATAAATTCATTACAGTTCGGGGTCCGATTGAACAATTAACTTCTTTCAATCAATTAATCTTTGGTTGAGATAAAAAAGTCACTGTCGCGAGCGGGATTCGAACCGACCTTCAGCTTAATACGTGGCTGCTCTACCACTTGATCTATCGTGACTTCGATCCGCTCGGACACTAAATTCCCTTCTCGAATTCTCCTTCCTATTCGCCATTTTTCATTGGCCTTTTTCTTTTTTATAATCTATGTCTACTGTTGTTCATATAATTACCATTGTGATTTATATTAAAGTAATGAAGTATATAATATATAAAATGAGATATGTGTTGAGGGGAATTTTAAATTCAATTTCTCACGTTTATTAATTTTCATATTGAACATTTATGTGTGGTGATTTAGTGACCGTTTGTCGATGATTATTCAGAAATCATGAGATTCGATTTGGTGGGATGTAGGCTTCAGAAAAACCTTTTCTTTTTCGTGCCATGTTTCGAGCTTTATTGAGATCATCTTCAGGGCCTGAGGTTTCCAATCAACGTGCAAAAAAGTGAATGTATAATATGTAAAAGATATTTTTTATATTCAATCACTTTTGTCCACATCCTACATGTATTTGTTAAACGTAAAGAATGTTTGTAAATCACAGGCCCTGAAGATGATCTCATTAAAGATCGAAACGTTGGCACGACAAGAAAATGTTAATGTTTTTCTGAAACCTACATCACACTAGACCGCATCTCACGATTTCTGAATGATCATTGAATATTTATATTATTTTTAGGTTTTATAGCTGCCTCAATTATTAAATAAAGGTACAAATTAAAGCAAAACATAAAGGCATAAAAACAACAAATAATGCAGTCAACATGCAACAATTCAGTTCGGATTTAATAATAAAATCCGACATGAGACTAAAGCTATAAATTCTACGAAGTTGAAAGCATAAAATTTCATTTAAAAAACCCAGGCTGGAAAACAGGTGAATAACGACCATGGAAATCAGAACCTGGGATTGGGTCAAAAGTGAAGCTTTTAAAGGTTTGGAAGGCTGTTTTCTTTCAGTTGGGGAACAATACTTCGGAAAGGCAGGGCACACACGAAGGGGAGCCGCGCTTTAAATCACTTTGTTTATTTTCCGCAAAACGGATAAGCTCTTTGGGGGTCGACCCCTTGGCATCGACCCCGGTCGAAGGCCTCCTTTCGATCCGGAACCAGTAACAGGGATCTGCATTTATTAGGGGTAACAAGGAAGGGTATTATAGCCCCACCCTTCCACGAATATATTATGGAACGGTGTTAGGCCAATGAAGACCGCAGGAAGATTTACCTTGGGAAAAAAAAAACACAAAAATATTTCTTTCTCAGAGTGTAAATCGGGTAATTACGAATCAAGATGGAACATCTGCTTAAAGAGCGAATTTTATGCATAATTTTGTTAGACCTGGAAAAAAATTACCCTAACGAGCATCAGAGTTTGAAAACAGCCAAGCTACAGAAACTACAGTTGTTATCACCAACCTTTTCCTCCTGGTATATTCTATTTTTTATTATAGAACACTTGGACTCCTGTCATTTTTTATTTATGTAAAAAATAAACTACATGTTTTATAAATTATTTGGGCCCCATAGACTCAACAGATTTAAAGAAAAGATTTAGTTCTACTCAACTAAAATTATTGAGGTAATTTTCTAATGTTTACCAGGCAACAAGCTACTGTTTTTTATTATTTTTTTTATAACCGTATGTTCCTACGTATCTTAAGTGAATAGAAGACAACACTTCACACTTCCACCTATCTATCTATTATCTAAAGTCCTGTTTCAATCTCTCAGCGATACCTGTAGAAGGAGAACCCGACTGAATTATTAATATCCAAGATGGTATCGGTAAGCCTGCCGTAATATTAACTCTCCCCACTAGGAAAATGAATATTACATTTTATCGTATACTATAAAGAACTGTAAAAAAATGTAGAATAAAAAAAAAATAAACCATTTACTGGATTACACTCACGATATATACCAACCAGCAGGGTAGTCAGGAATTAAATGGAGTAAACAGAGAGATGCTTGCTCTAAAAAATTGTTATTTAATAGAAAAAACTTATTTTAGCCAACATGGTTCCTGTATTAATTTTGGCTTATATATGACGTTACCGTAGTTGCCAAAATAACAGAATGAACACTGCATCAACTTTGTTTTTGTGAGAAAAAGTTTAAGGAAGATAATGCAATGAGAGAGAGAGAGAGAGAGAGAGAGAGAGAGAGAGAGAGAGCGAGAGAAAACCAGACAGTGAGATAAAATGAGGTATTAAAAAAGGAGAAAAAAAAGGTTGAGTAAGTTGATAAAAAATGACAGCGATGAAGAGACCGAAAAGTAAAAAGACAGAACATACAGGGAGTGATAGTTTGAAAAAGGGAGGGAGGAAGAGAGAGGGACAGAGAATATAAAGAGAGATAAAATGACTGGAGGTATTAGAAAAGGGGAAAAAAGGTTGAGTAAGTTGATAAAAAATGCCAGCGATTTAGAGAGAGAGGTAAAAAGAAAGGACATAAAGGAAGTGCTAGTTTGAGAAAGGGAGAGAGGAAGAGAGAGGGAGAGGTAGAAAAAAAAAGAAAGAGAGAAAATATAAAGAGAGGTAAAATGACGGGAGATATTGAAAAAAGGAGAAAAAAAAGATTCAGTAAGATGATAAAATAATAACAGCGATATAATGACAGAGGGGCAAAAAGAAAAAGTATAAATATAGTGATAGTTTGAGAAACGGAGAGAGGAAGAGAGAAGGAGAGGGAGAAAGAGTGAGAGGAAAGGAGGAAGAGGGAGAGGAGCAGAGAGGAAGAGAGAGACACAGAGAGAGAGCGAGTGAAAAAAAAACAACAAAAAACGAGATAAAATGAAAGGATGTATTGATAAAGAAGAAAAGAAAAAGATTGGGTGAGATGATAAAATAATGACAGCTATATAGAGACAGAGGAGTAAAATGAAAGAATATAAAGAGAGTGATAATTTGAGAAATGGAGAGAGAGAGAGATAGATAGATAGATAGATAGATAGAGAGAGAGAGAGAGAGAGAGAGAGAGAGAGAGAAACATGAATTGAAATAAAATAAACAAAGAAAAATAAAAATAGAAAAAGAAAGATAAAGTGCGGTAAAATGCATAGAAAAATCTATTAGGTTTCTTGGACCGATCGACTAAATAAATTCTTTCGATTAATTAATATTTAATTAAGGTTTTGGTTGAGATAAAAATGTCAGAATTTCACACACGTTGAGATGAAAGGCTCAGTATCACGAGCGGGATTCGAACCCACGACCTTCGGCTAAATACGCCGCTGCTCTACCGTCTTGGGTTCGAATCCCGCTCGTGATACTGAGTCTTCCATCTCAACGTGTGTGAAATGAAAAGAGGGAAAAGAGAGAATATATAATTATGTATTGTTCACTCAACCGTCAAATGTTTAATCCTGACAGTATTGCACTTGTTTTTTTATGTTGATCAATCTGAGAAAATTTTTGATAAACTTGGAATTCAAAACATTGGTAAACTGTTGAAAAATGTTTTCCTAACTCTAGATCTTTTGTCCTAGATTAAATACATTGTTCGCATCCGTTTTACGCGTTGTGTTAACAATTTTTAATGAAGATGTAAAGCGACTTGAAACTTTCCACATTCGACGTGCTCAAGGGCCGTAATTTTCAATAGTCCATTAAATATTTTTCGAACTGATATGTATTAAGAAAAGCCTGAAAGTAAACATATTTCCGGAATCTATTACCAATTAGAAATGTATTGCCGAGAGGTGGAAACATCGTGATCATTAGCCCAATGTCAACCTCCGTCGCCCCGGTAACACAAAATCGGCTCAGGTGCTTTTAGCAGGCAGGTAATGGTATACCCTCGAAGGTAAACATGCTGTAATTACTACCAGGTAACGTTGTCATCTTAACGACGTGTTTGTTTAAAAACGTAGGAATCAGGGTGCCAATTATCACAAGATGTCGTTTACTCGAGTTTCAAGGAAATGGATCCGAACTGGAGCGAAAATTTCGTAACATTGTGTTATTTATAATAATACTGATGTATCGGGGAAAAGATTTTTTGGTTGATATTATTTTTATCATATCTGCTTAACCCATATCAACCTGGTCATCTACATCATCTAGTGAAAATTAATCAAAAAGTGTTCCTCATAAAATGGTAGTTTAAATCATTTTTAAAGAAAATATTTTGTTCGTGCTAAGTAATCATAGTTTACGCTTGCCAAAATAAATTACAAAGAGTTATTTTTCAGAAACTAAAACCCACATGGAAGAAATCATTGCAAAAAGTGTAGAATGACCATTAATCGATAATTGTTCAGATATCGTGAGATGCGGTCTGGTGTGATGTCGATTTCATAAAGACATTCACTTTATCGTGCCAACGTTTCGATCTTTATTGAGATCATCTTCAGAGCTCAAAGTGTTTGTCTTCTGTGTACTTGTGCCATTCTTGCGTCGTGTTGAGAGTGCCAGTGACATCTCACGATATCTGAATAATAATTCATTTTGATAGGTTTACAGTATAAACAGAGGTGTAAGGAAGTAGTAAATGATTTTGAAAAGATATCGGCTTAAATGATCTCCTACTCTCCTGCAGCCTGTTTTTCCATTCGTCACTCTGTTCACTCTGATTCCGACCCTCTCCCACAGATTTTATCTCTTTCCCTACGCTCTCTTTTTTATTTTCTCACAATTGCCTCTTTTTCTAAATCGCTCTCATTCTCGTTCTCTCTCTCTCTCACTCTCTCAATATGTCAGTCTCTTATTATCTTTCTCAATTTTGTGTAGAGCTTAGTGACCGTTAATCGATATTTATTCAGATATCGTGAAATGCGGTCTGGTGTGGTGTAGGTTTCAGAAAAACATTCTCTTCATCGTGCAATCGTTTCGATCTTTTATTGAGATCATCTTTTAAAAAATATATATACATATCTATACATGTTCCTATACGTTCGACGTCCCCTCGAAGAAATTTGACATTTAAACCGGCGTCTGGTTATTTGTCTATCCATCTTTCTCTCTCTCTTTCCTCTCGGCCTTTCTATGTATCTACTTGTCTCTCAATCTGTTTACAGGTTTTTCTCAATTTTCTTTCTTTCTGCTTATTCTTTTCTCTCACTCTTACTTGTTTCTCGCACTGGGATTCTATTTCTCTATCTGTCGATCTATTTATCTATATGTATCTCCCCTCTCCCTGATTATGTATATCTATCTCCAATTATCTACCTGCCATTCAAATTTCATCATCTTCTTTCCATTTCATTTCCATTGATGTTTGTACTTTGACGGTCAGTTTCCTCCCACTCTTTCTCCCTTTTGCTCATTAGTGGCTTCTGTGCTGTATTTTACATTTCTCTTAGTTTTATATTAAACACATTTTCGGCCTAGATTCGTCGTTTTAGACAATTTTGGTCTGCAATGTTTGCTCTTTCAGACGCGTTTCTCACCTTCTTTAGGGTTGGGCTCGGCAGTTCAAAAGTACTAACTCAAAGCTCAAATTGACCATAGGAGTAGGCCTGAAGTAATCTGGTTTTAAATTAAAAATAACAATAACATTGGTTTTTAATATCATTCATATTTTTAATTTTCAATGTTTCTATGATTCATGTTTCAACTTGGAAATTTAAATTGTTCGTAAACGTGTATATGCTGAACTTCTAATGTTACAAATCGAAATATGAAAGGAGTAACAAGGCGTAAATTGAATACGCCCTTATCTCCGCCGCGCTCGGGAACAAGAGTAGGATGTGCCAACCGTTGTATACCTGAACCAACTCGTTTCCTCACATCGGAAAAAGCTCAGAACGTGTGACGGCGTTAGAACACTGACGTCGAGCATCGCCTTGAGGTTCCCGGAGGAACAACGGTTTGAACAAGGCTCTGTAATTAATCCAGAGGAGAGAGAACCTTAAGTAGTTTAAAACAGAGCCGCCTGGTTGTGGCACCGTCGAGTGGTTTCCACTGATTACCCACTCAGTCCTAATCCTCAGGATTATTGTATTAAACCCTGTGCTCCCTCACTTTCCGAGAGCAGAGAGTAATTAGATCAAACGGCGACAGCTGTCCTCAAGGACTCCCGTGTAAATACCCCCTAATTTTCCACCCCGCGGGGGAGGAAATAACTATTCAAACTTCTATCGCCGAAGGGGTCCCTTATTCATATTTAAAATACATGAATATAGCTTTACGTCTCATATAAATGGTATCGTTTCAAGTGTCGAGTCAAAAGCTATTGAAAGGATGGAGCAGTGGAACAAACAATCTACACTCCACTCTCATCCTCATAAATGGCTTTAACGCCGTTTTCTGAATATTCGCTTTTCAGAATCGTAAATACTTCGAGACGGGAGATAAGAGGATTACAAGATCTAACTATAAATCGAATTTATTTCCGAACCACGCAGAAAATCCAATGTCTTAAGCCAACAAAAATCATGCAGACGATGGTTAACGGCTTATCATCCGGGAAATAAAATTGAAAGATTTAAAACAAAAAATAAACCTTTTATTTATCTATTTTTTCATGCCTCATCTACTTAGCCCAACAGTGCGGCAGACCTTAGATTTAACAAATTAATTATTCCTACTTTCATTTCCTCAGGACCGCCCGCGGGGTCTTAGAAACCTCACCACACTAGACATTAATGGCGTCCATATATCTCAAAGTCACTTAAAAGAGTTGATACTAATAAAAAAAGTCGTTACATCACTAGTACTATAAAAATTACATAGCTTTTTAAAACAGAATCGTCGACCAATTCACCGCAAGATTTTGCCAGTGCAATATGAATTTAACCTTAAAAAACCTTCCTAAAAGATACACAAACAACCTTGCAATAAAAAACATTACTTTTTACAATCTTTCTAGTCTATATGTATATATTTAATACTTTGACTGTTAATATTGCAATTCAGTTCTATATATTTTACAATCCGAGTATGTTTTGTTTTTTTAAATTAATGATTTGAAGCTACAGATCTACCAAGTGAGTACCACTGTTTGCTAAATTGAATAAGCCCACTTTTATTATGAATTGAATTTTTTTAAAGTACAGCATAATAAGTTACGTACCTAATATAGATATAATAAATAAAAAGTGAGAAGGATGGAAAAATAAAGGGAGCGAGTGTGTGCGTGGAATTAAGCGGGGGTTTAAAGTAAAAAAGCGTGAGGCAGTGTTGGCAATAATAAAATCAGATCCAGATGATCAATAGCTGCGAAATTCTTTTACAAGAAAATTCACCTCTAAGCCAGATACTTCTGAGAGAGAAGAGGTAAATGAAAGGTTTTGTTTAAACTTGACAATTTGGACTATTTCGACCATGAGGTTTTCATCATCAGGAGTTGTTTTTCCAATAAAATATAAATCCATCCCGGTGGCCTGATTGACTAGATTATTTCAATTCACAAAACCTTTAATGTAAGGTTTTGGTTACCGAGCGGGATTCGTGGTTGTCCAACAAAAACCTGACATAAAAAATAAATTAATTAAACAAAATATAAATTTCAACGTCTAAAATATTCATTCATATTTATGTACGATATTGGTTGAAATAAAAAAGTCAGTGTCACGAGCGGGATTCGAACCCACGACCTGTGGATCGAAGTCACTATAGCAATCAAGTGGTGGAGCAGCTGTGTATGAAGCCAAAAGTCATGGGTTCGAATCCCGATCGTGACATTGATTTTTTTTTACCTTACATAAAGATTAATTAATTGAAAGATGTTATTTGTCCAAGCGGACCACGAAATCTAATGAATTAGAATTTATGGTTTATGATCGATTGATAATAACAGAGGTTTTTTATTATCTTAAACTTGGGTTTAACGAGATTGGGGTGTATGCCTCACATCGGCATAAATTTAAACATTGTTTAGAATATCAATTCAGGGAAGCTTCTTTCTACATTTACTTGTATTGTAGTAAGAAAGATGCCAACGTTTCGACCTTTATTGAGATCATCTTCAGGTCTGGAATTTACAAACTTTGTTTAAATTTAACAAATACAGGTAGGATGTGATGGAAAAAGTGAATTTAAACAATGAAAATATAGTTTTTTATATTCCATTCAGGCACTGAAGATGATCTCAACCAAGGTCGAAACGTTGGCACGGTAAAGAAAATGTTTTTCTGAAGCCTACATCACACCAGACCGCATCTGACGGTATCTGAATATTTTAATTTTAATTTAATTAATTATTGATGAATCCTTAGCTGTTTGTTCAAACGAGTGAGTAGAAATACTTGAATAGAAAAAATAATTTTTTAATTTGTTTTGTTTTCTATTTATTCTATTCTAAAGGCAGAGACAACACAGTTTTCATACTTTTTCACATAGATCGATTTCAGGGCATGCTTTGGGAAGAAAAAATAACAGTATGTTCAGTTAATGATAATATAGTTTTTATAATATTTTAAACTTAAAATTTACAATTTTAACGAGATGGGGGTGTAGTGATTGAGATCACACGGTAGCCGTAGTGCAAGATTTACTTTCGGGTATAAATATCAAAGCCCGATAACTTGTTCTGAATAAACACGAATTTATTATGACATCAAAAGGCGGCTGGTAACACCGTCGAAGTATCCGGCCGTTGGTGGAAGTATCGGCGGATTAACTTTATTGATGCATCACCATCAATACATCAGCGGTCTGAAGTGGACGGCCGATTTACATATCAAGCGATTAGAGGTCTGGGGCCCTCGGGGCCTTGTTTGTCGACTGGGAAAGAGGCTTCAAACATATCTGAAGGGTCCCACTAGACTCCACTCGACTTTTGTTTGTTATACACTAATGGGGGCGCCAAGGAATTAGGGACCGGAGCCACCTCCCATAAAATAGGTAACTGTCGTGAAGAATGGGGTGGAACAAATGACTATGTCATCCGATGTAATTACGAGGAAACTTTTTATACAAAACAACAAAACTAAGTATAAATCTGATGAGTTGAGTTAATTTGGTCATCAGTTAAGAAATCACTGGGGAAAAAGGAGATATTGTGAGGGAAGTCAACGAAGTCTCATATTTCTTTGATATATCATTTCTCTTTTCATCTAAGATTTCGAACATATATCATTTCTCCACTCTCATCCTTAAAGCTGACAATTATAATAAAATAAATACGTCTAATTTGACATCATGAAAAGAAATAAAAATACAATCCCCCACTTGACAAACGGTCCCCATCCTCCTAAATTGATCGTGATCAATTGCTACTCCCGAAATACTCTTTGACTAATATCCACGAGTCGCGCCGATGCCGGCGGATTTCCCTCCGGCTAAAAAACAACAGGAAGCGGAGGAAAGGTCTCCAATTAAAACAATCCTAATAGAGAATGACAGACCCTAAAGATAGGGGATGGGAAGCAGGTGGCAACAAGACAGGCCATGGGAATACATTCATATGGCTCTCCTCAAACTTTAGTCTCGTATCTTTTCAGACATGCGATCGTCACGCGTAAATAAGTTCGGCGTCGGTAGACCAAAGGGGAAAAACGAAACGATGATTTCACTGTTTGCACTGAAATCACGAGGGCCCGTCACGAAATAATATCTAAAATTGTAATCCTGGTGTCATTACGAGGATCAATGATAAGTATGTATGAAAACCTACATAAAAATGAGTTTTAATTTATAATTTCAATTACTCTAATGCAACTCATCAAAGTCATTTAATGATCTTGAGATGCGGTCTGGTGTGATGTAAGTTTAGAAAAAAAACACCAGACCGCATCTCACGATATCTGAATAATTATCGATTAACCATCACTAATCTCTACACATTTAGAAAAAATATTTTCTTTATGGTGCCAATATATATATATGAGTTTATAATATGAATTTATAGAATGATGTACACATTACAAAATTTTAGGTTGTACTCACTATAATTGTGTTTTCTGGGTAAAAGTGTCGTCTTGAGAGATTTATTGACATATTAACGGTTTTTTGTTAGTTAAAGAGAATGCTTTTCTAAACGTACATCACATCAGACCGCATCTCACGATCTCCAAATAATCATTTTTTAAAGATCACTAAATACTACAGATATTTCAAAAAGATGAAACTTATGTTTCATTAAGTAATAAGGACTTTTTTTTATAAGGACTTTTATATTTAAAATATTTTGTAACCAATTGGTGTGAAGTGTAGAAGTGTATATTTTATACATAATACACCGCTATAAAAACGTTGTACACAAATTATTTGGAGATCGTGAGATGCGGTCTGGTGTGACGTTTTTGAGTTTAGGTTTTAGTTTCAGTTAAAGAAAATGTTTTCCTACAGCCTAATTCACTCTCTGAAGATGATCTCATTAAAGGTCGAAATGTTGGGATAATGAAAAAAATGTTTTTTTTAAAGCCTACGTCACACCAGATCGCACAACACAAGCTCTAAATAATAATTTTTTAACGATCCCTAAAGGTCTCTAAAAGATGAGAGTTATGTTTCATTAAGTAAGAAGGACTTTTAGAGTAAATCTGTAAATGTAACCAATTGGTGGAGAATAGTATATATTTTATACATAAAACACCGGTATAAAAAGCTTGTATAGAAATTATTTGAAGATCGTGAGATTTGGTCTGTTATGACGTTTTAAAGTTTAGGCTTTAATTTTAGTTAAAGAAAATATCTTTCTGCTGCTAATCTGCTAGCAGGAAAATATTGATACTTAGAATTTCTAAAAACAACCAAGATATGTTTTCTCTATCAGGTCAGTTTATAGTTTTATGTCTACTGTCATTAAAGGTAGGTTAAAAATCACAGAATATCAACAATGCTCATGTTTAGTGAAATGTTTGTGTAAACTGGTTTAAAGTTATTCGAAAATCGTGAGATGCGGTTTTGGATCGACGATGACTATATTTGACCACACAACACTTTTCCCTGTATATCCTCACCTGTAATAAAAATAATATATTAACATAATTAAAAATGTAAAGTATTTTATAAATAATTGTACTTATGACATATAAAATAATAAACAAATAGTGAAAATATTTAACGTGTGATGATTAGTGACCGTTTACTCGATGATTATTCGAAAATCGTGAGATGCGGTATGCTGTGATGTAGGATTCAGAAAAACATTTTCTTTATCGTGCCAACGTTTCCACCTTTATTGAGATCATCTTCAGAGCCTGAATTGAATATAAAAATTATATAAATTCACTTTTTTCCACATCCTACATGTATTTGTTAAATGCAAATAATGTATTTTAAACCCTAGGCCCTGAAGATGATCTGAATAAATGTCGAAACGTTGGCACTATAAAGGAAATGTTTTTCTTACTTGACTAACGGTCACTAAACACCACACGCTCGTTGTTTAGAACGTAATTATTATCATTAATAGCAGAAGATAGAGACTTGGGACTACCAATATTATTTTATCATTTTTTGATGTATTATACATAATTTTTAAAAAGTAAAAAGTAAGAAAAAGCGATATTTTACGTAGGTGAAAAAACGGCGAATTGTTTTATTGAGGCCTGAAGTAAGTTGGAAAACAAAGAGAAGCTTCCAATAATGAAGGCAATTTTTTAAAATAATCAATTTGGATTCTTTTTACTCATTCTTTTGATCCCTTTAATACAAATTTTTATAACAAAAAAATAGACGTTTTTGGAGTAAATAACCCAGATGCAGTTTTTCTTCTCGCCTGTGTCCATCTTGTTGGCCATTTTCAAGAAGTATTTTCTTTTTCTTGTTTGACTTGATATACGGTGATATATTAATTGGAAATCGTGCTTTTCTTTTAAATATTACGTTTTACCTAATCTTTTTAATATTTTTATTACATTTTGCATTTTAAATATGATTTCATTGCGCACCCCACGCCCCAAGAAAAAATATCACATCACATGTTTTCTTCATTTCATGATTTCTGACTGGTTAGCAATAAGGTTTTTCATCTCTGATGTAAATATTCTTTAAAAATAGAGAAGAAGTGCTATTTCTGACGACCAAAACGATCTGTAAACACGAATTTACAGATAATCGAAAGCCACACGTTGAAAAATATTTTTTAAAGCTCATTTTCTAACAATTCAATAAGGAATTTATCGGCGGGAAAAATGCACAAAGTCAACTGTCATAAATTATGCGAAAAATGTTTACTGAATAGGCAAATACAGTCTCCTAAGCCCTAATTAAACCGATACCTCTAACGAATTTTATAATGGTTGGTAACTGTCGAATTTATCCTGTATGAACCTCAAAACCCTGTAGGATTTTTACACTTTAGGAACGTGTAAAATAGGTGAGTATGTAGGCGAAAGGAGAAAGAGGAAGGCAATTGATAAAAGGTTCGGTTCTTCTAAAACTTACACCCCGTCAAACAATGGGATCCAGTTGAACTTGTCGTAAAGAAAAGAAAACGCGTTTTTCGTAGCGTCAAAAAAAAAAAATCTGAACCAGTCAACTTTTATCGTGTGCCGTTTCGAAACGTTTCCATTCTAAGATCAAAAGCGAAACCGGTTTAACAGTAAAAAAGTCGGCCCAGGAGCGAGCCCATTTGTTACACTGTAACGGTGGGACGTAAACACCGGCTTGAAAGAAGGCAGCTGCTGCCAGGACGCCCTCGCCTCCATTGACCGCTGCGGAAGTGGCGAACGTCAAATTAGGACCAGTGAAATAAGAGCAATAGGCTGACGGTGATTCCTTTTTAAGCTGGCAGACGTTTTAAGATTTTCTTCAAATAAAAACATCACACCTTTATAGCGTCACGTTGAAAAAATTATAAATAAATGCGTCGGCGGGAATAGCAAATTGGATTTCATCGGTCGCTATTGGAATTAATTTTTTTAAAGAATCTGAGAAATTTGATTAATAGTAGAAGGTATGCAAAAATAAAACACAATCTTATTTTATTTTTAGGTCCGATTGACCAAATAAATTCTTTTCAATTAATTAATCTTTAAGTAAGTCATTTGTTAAGGTAAAAAAGTTCGTCGCCAAGAATCGAATGGAAAAAGTGAATTTATACAATGCAAAAAATATTTTTTATATTCGATCACTTTTTTTTCCCAAAACCTGCACGTATTTGTTAAATTTAAACAATGTTTATAAATACCAGGCCCTGAATATGACCTGTATAAAGATCGAAATTTTGGGTCGATAAAGGAAATGTTTTTCTGAAACCTTCTGGTGTGATGGCTTTTCAAGATTTTCGAATAATCACGACACATAAATATTCAATATGAAAATTAATTAACGTGGGTAACTGGATTGAAAATTCCACTCAATACCTTTCTCATTTTATGTATTATATCACTTTTATATAAACCGCGATGTTAATTATATTAACAGCAGTAGAAATAATTATTCAGATATCGTGAGATGCGGTTGGGCCACGTTTCGAGCTTTATTGAGATCATCTTCAGGGCTCAAAGTATATGTCTTCTCTGTAATTGTGCCATTCTTTCGTGCGGTGTTGGGAGTGCGAGTCGCTGGTTCGGCACGATAAAGAAAATGTTTTTCTGAAACCTACGTCACACCAGACCGCATCTCACAATTTATCGATTAACGGTCACTAATCTCTACCCACAGTAGACATAATTTATAAAAAAAAGAAAAACGCCAATAGAAATGGCAATGTACAATGTAAAAAAATAAAATGAATGAAAAATGTATGGTATAATATATCTTGTTATGTAAGGAATTGTTTGAAAGGAAAAAATGATTGTCACGATCGGGATTCGAACCCACGACCTTCGGCACAATACGGTGCTGTTCTAACCACTTATACTGTCTGAACGTCGATTCATTCAGAATTTTTCAAAAAGGAAGGAAAATTTGTAAGGTTGGTTGAGATAGGAAGCGCGCTCCACCACGATAGCTCAAGTGGTAGAACGGCGGCGTTCAGCCAAAGGTCGTGGGTTCGAATCCGGCTCAAGACAATGACTTTTCTTATCTCATCCAATACCTTGCTTAAAGTTATTATTAATGTTATTATTCTTATTCAATACGTCGATCAAACAATTTTTTCAATTATCTGTTGGAAAAATCTTATGGAAATTTGATTAATGATTTCCAATCAGGTCCAACTTAGTGAGTTGGGAAGGCCAAACTTTCTGACCGATATCTAATACCATGTCGCAAATTGAATGCCACTCCGGTCAGGGTTCCGGGGGCCGGCTTTTGATGCGCTAATGAATCTTGTAATTACCGGGGCTTCGGTGTACCCCTTCTACGTACTATGCCAAATAGGTCTAACTCTCGCTGATTCTATTAGTCTCTTTTCTTGTGTACAACTTGGAGCCACTCCCACCTACGTGAGCTGGGCATATATGGGCAACCTCGGGGAAAGAGGGATATTAGATTATGCCCGGACGCCCTCCTTCCGTGTCAAATTTCTGGTAAAGTTGCCCAGGGAAAATTATTATGGAGCTACACCCGAGGTAAATCCAATTTTAAAAATACACAAGAAGAAGAAATGGAAGGTTTAAGCCTAAATCTTCACTTAGAATTAAAATAAAAACCCTCACATGTGTAATTGGTATATTAGGAAAATAATAATATTTATTAACATAAAAGAAATAAAAAAAGAAGCAGAACAAATACAGAAGTGAGAATTATCCAGCGATTCAAACTAAAAATGTTCGAAAAAAATCAAATATGCTATAAAAAATATCTCTTAGAAAGACATAAAAGCAATAAAAAGTTAGTTAGAGAAGATGATCTCAATAAAGAAGCGTTGCAGGATAAATCGATCGTTAATAAACTGTTCCTATGTGAAGCAGCAATTTGTTTACAATTGGTATAAAATCGGGGAGATGAAATGAGAAGTTCATCGCATAGGCGATCCAAGTCACGGTAGCCCAAGTGTTAGAGCAACGGCGTATTGAGACAAAAGTCGTGGGTTCGAATCCCACCTGTGACTCAAATTTTCCACTTCAAAATTGTGTATAATTAATTGTGTATTTATATAATTAAGTAGAAGCTGATAAAAAAATTAAAAATTTACGATAAATAAAATGTTTTTTTTTTTAACAACCTACGACACACCAGACCGCATCTCACGACCTCAAAATAGTCATTACGCAACTAAACATCACACTAAAATAAAAACATTTAATAATTGAAAAAAATATGCTAGTATTTTTTTCACTAATAGATAACTTTCTTTCAAATTAATCAAAGCTAAAATCAAATTTCTTGAAAATGGACTTGGAATTTATCGTGCCAACGTTTCGACCTTTATTGGGGTCATCTTCAGGACCTGGGATTTACAAACATTGTTTAAATTTATATATGAAAGTATATCTATTCACGGAAAGTAAAGTATTGAATATAAAAAATATATTTGGCATTGTATAAATTCACTTTTTTTTTCCAAAACCTACGTGTATTTGATAAATGTAAACAATTTTTGTAAATCCCAGGCCCTGAAGGTGATTTCAATAAAGATCGAAACGTTGGCACGACAAAGAAAATATTTTTCTGAAAACTACAACACATCAGACCGCATCTCACGATTTCCGAATAATCATAGATTAATCGTCACT
>CM077112.1:10890497-10902119 GCA_039619505.1 Cimex hemipterus | reverse complement strand
GTAGGTAGTTTCTCCCTCACTCTCACTCTCTCTCTCTCTCTCTCTCTCTCTCTCTCTCTCTCTCTCTCTATTACCTTTGTCTGCTAATCACTTTCTTTCTCAGCCTCGATATATCTTCAAAATCTCTCTTTCTCTATCTCTTCCTCTCATCCTTTTCAACTTTCTCTCTACCATTTACTTTTCTGTGGAAATCTGTGCCATTCTATGTTTGATGTATATTAGTTTGCTCCTTGAAAACAAACCCCTAAAAATTCTTTATCTTCGTGGGTTTTTTTTTAACGTGAGTTTCAGCCCTTGGCGTGCAAGCTTACGGGTAAATTTTGTTTGAACTGTCTCTTTTACACGGTTTTTCATGGTAACATAAATAATCCTTGCACGGTTATGTTTGCAATATCACGTGTTTAAAAAATATTTATGTGTTAATTTGTGCTATTTGCTCAGTTTGTCAATTTATTATAGGAGTATTCAACCCGATTTTTGACATTTTGAACTCTTTTCTTCGCCATGTTCTATTTATTTATTATTGTCTAACTTCCACTATTTTCTCTTGTTTACTAGTTGGAGTTTATTTTCAATGAAATGCGTGTGCATATGTGTTTTGATAGTATTTGTTACCCTGATCATACTACTTTAATTCATCTTATCATTTGACGATCATATTTAAATTTCATATACAATAGGAATACATAGGAAGAAGTTTAAATATAAGCTGAGTCAGTACAGTACAAAGTTTATCAGGTTTTTCACATAACATCTGTGCCAGGTCAAAATAAATGGGGCAAACCATCCGAGCATCTCTATTCATCCGTAACAAAACTGTTAATGGCAGGGTTTACTTTAGAAATCACCCTCGTGATGTTCTCCTAGTTTACACGAGTCCGTTTCTCAATATGGCCTATTAAGCATAAATCTGTGGCCTCTGTTGCAGGACACGATCGCTCGTTTCTAACAATATAAAAAGGGACAACGTGTTAAGTTTCCAAAAGCTTTAAGACCGGCAATAAAGTATGATGTAATACTTTTATAAAGAGTTATTACCTACGTTTTCTTAGTACAATCAAAAGAAAAATGTATGACATTGGCTTTAAAATTACTACAATTTTAATTTGGTTATTAACAAACGATTTTATAGAATTCACTAGATTTACCGATTAATATATATCAATTAATTATAGTTTTTTACTTGGGATAAAAAAAAAAGTCAGTGTCATCTTCGGCTAGATACACCACTGCTCTACCACTTCGACACTAACTTCCGATCTCAACCCCACCTTTTGAATTTTCCCCTTTTTGCCATTTTCAAACGTTTATGATTAAACACATTACTTTTAATGGTCCGCTTGACTATTATATTTCAATTTAATAAGGTTTATAGTATTGATAAAAAAGTCAATGTAACAAGCGGGATTTTTATAGAATGGAGGATTCTTTCTCAGAGCTATAAAACACTGCTCTATATTTTAAATTGGTTTTAAAACTGCAATAGTCATAATATACCAAACGAAGCATTTTAATTTTGATTTTAAATTTCCCGATAGAAACAAGTCAAAAAAAGTCAACCCTGGAATTTTTGGTAGTCAGGAAATTTTGAAATATTATGCGTCTGTTTAACAGTTTATTACAAAACTGTCCAATACGTTTTTCCAGGTCATTCCATCAATAATTTTTTTGTACCCCCACGACCCGGACACATGGTTGGGGTTGGAAGTCGGTGGGGCGCACATTGCGGTAAGCCCGAGGCACAAGTAGCGCGCAAAGAGGGAGAAACTCACCCCTGCGCCCCTCAAGGCTTTGTAATTATTAAACTTTGCTCCCCGACTTTTCATTATAAGTTGTGGCCCTCTCTTCGTCATGATCGACCAACAACTTTTGCATCTACCTTTACCGCAGGAGACTTATAAGCTTCAACTTTTACCGGATTAAGCCGCCCTCCCTCCTCCGAACTCGAAAACACGGGGTTAACCGAGGATGTCGCTAATTTATTTTCTCCGTGTGTTCGAAACAAGTTTGACAATTTAATTTTATGCTTTTCAAATTCCGTTTTAAATCGATTCCTGGTGGAGAGATCAATTAGGTGAGACCCTACAAAATATAATGTGACTACAGCAGATTTTTCATTGTCAAACATGCCTAAATATACTAAATTTGTAATCTCAAATTTAATATTTGATAATTAACAAATTCACCCCGTCAGATGGAGAAATGTAGTAATGCGACCGACCGACAAAATGTACTAGGTTTAATAAACCTTGAGGAAGCGAAAATTATGTTCCTCCTTAATAATAAAACTAAAATTTTCAGAATAAATCAGAGAATATTTTCTAATAAAACCCCCCAATTTTAATTAAGTTTAAATATTGATGCTTTTGTATGTAATGAACAGAATTTTATCTAATGTTCAGAAGATAACCGCTTCCACATTTTAACATGTATGTAGGAGAACGATCAGAAAAATTATACTTATTGATCCATTGTAATTTTTTTGCATATGTAAATATTTGTATATGGTATTTTGAAAACTATTTGATATTAATCAAGCGCACTGAAGGATGCTAGATGTGTTAATAAATAACGCACGTTTTTTAATAAGCGCAATATATAAATTTCAAATTGCAAACATGTACAATTAATATCTGTAAATTAATTAAATTTTTTAGTTAAGAAAAAGTCGGTGACACGAGTGGGATTAGAACCCACAATCGTTGGCTAGATACGCCCCTGCTCTACCACTTGAGCTAGCGTGACTTCGATCCACTTTGACACTAACTTCCCACCTCAACCTCGTCTTTTTGAATTTTCCCCGCTTTTTGCCATTTTCCAAATGTCGTGTAATCTATTTCATTCACGGCGACAAATGAAAAGGCCACGGCTTTAGTCAAATGTACTTCATTTAACTTATTAAATTCACTAGTTTTAGTGGTCCGCTTTTACCAATTAATGTCTTTCAATCAATCAAGATGGTGGGTTCGAATCCCGCTCATGACATTAACTTTCTTTTACTTCAAATAAAAACCTTAATTAATTTAAAAGTAATCATGGCTTTAAAAAATAAAAAAAAAAGCTGAAGCATGACCAGTAGTTAAAGTCTTTTCTGATCATTTTGTTCAATCTATCCTCGCTGTTCTATTGTCTGATTAATTTACTACTTTCATGGTCTGTTTGAACAGTTAATACATGACAAATAATTAAGGTTTTTAGTTGAGATGAAAAAAAGTCAATCGCACGAGCAAAATTCGAAACCACGACCTTCATGAGCTCAAGTGGTAGAGCAACGGCGTATCTAGCGGAAGGTCGCGGGTTCGAATCCCGCTCGTGCCATTGACTTTTTTTCATCTCAAATAAAAACCTCAATTATTTTTCATCTCTGATTAATTTCGGCTTTACGTCATCATCAATTTTTTAATAATTATTATGGTTATCAACGTTTAAAAATGGTTAAAAGTCGAAAAAGAGTCGAAATATTGAGTCATCACTACGCAAACCTCAAAATTCAAGGGAGCCAATTGCAAAATCGGAAAGTTCCATCGCAAAATCCTCAATAATTTACTATTATTACATTTTATATTTAATCTGTAAGCATTATATATAAAATCTCAACATTAAAAAAAAATTTTTTTGCTAACTAAAAAATTCCTTTCTTCCAACCGAAGCATGTTCGGATTAGACGTATATTTTCCTATCTTATGAGACTTGAACGATTGTTCTGTTATTATAAGCGACAAAAAATAAAATAGATGTTACAACAATACTAAAGCGGCAATTTATCTCGTATCATTAATCGAAAAGGAATTCTGTTACTAAAAAGTGAAATAGTGCTCCGGCCCCATTCATCAAATTTACTACCAGTTGCTATACCGATAACCTGGAAAAGACAGGCTAGTGAAAAATCATGTCTACTATTTCATATATTTTTTTATATATTTTATTTTCCTTTATTGACGGTTTTCCGTTCTTAGACCCCCAACGAAACCAATAAAGATGTCATCAGATTAAAAAATTATAGCCGAACACCAAAAAATTTATAACCAAACAGCAAAAGTTATATTTACAATACATATTTTATTCAGTCAGAACTCTATTATTATTTAGAGTAATAAAAAAAATTTCCTTCAATTTAAAAGTTTTCTATTTTCAGTATATCATTAAGATTTTTAGTTGAGATTAAAAAGCCAGTGTCACGATCGGGATTCGAACCGACGGTCTTCGGCTAGACACGCCGTTGCTCTACCACTTGAGCCATCGTGACTTCGATCCACTCGGACACTAACTTCCAAACTCAATCCCACCTTTTGAATTTTCCCTCCTGAGCAAATAGCTCATTAATTGAAAATAATTTATTTAGTCAAGCGGACCACGGAATCTAATAAATTAATTAATACACTTTCTTCAGTCAAACATATTTCACACCCAAAACTATTAGGTCGTGGGTTCGAATCCCGCTCATAACACTAACATTTTTGTCTCAACCAATACCTTAAATAAAGGTTAATTAATTTAAAAATTGTTATTCCGTCAATCTTACCACGAACTATAATGAATTATTTAAGAAAAAATAAAGTACACTATACTAAAACTCTCCGTAGCACATTCATTTGTCGCCAAGGATCAAATGGTGTAATCACACGACATTTAGTAAAAAAACAGCAAAAAGGAGAGAAAATTCAAAAAGGTGGAATTAAGATGGGAAGTTCGTGTCCGAGAGGATCGAAGTCTCGATAGCTCAAGTGGTCGAGCATCGGCGTATTTCGCCGAAGGTCGTGGGTTCGAAAACCGCTCGTGACACTGACTTTTTTATCTCAACCAAAACCTTAATTAATTAAAAAGACTTTTATATTTTGGGTGTATCTGTCCTTTTGTCGTGTATATTTGTAGAAAAATCGAACTACGAACTAAAGGTTTCAGATTTTTCCAAATAGCAAAACCAACGCATAATTATTTTCCTGGGCCACAGTTTGTAATTTAGATTCATCATTTCATTTCGTAGCCTAATAACTTTTTTTTAATTTGTAGTACATAACTACTACCTTAGGTGACATGCAATAATGAGCAACACATGCAGAATTTAAAAAAATGTGGAGGACGTACACGTTGGTATTACTCCAATAATACAAACATACTGTATTTTTAATTAGTACTTTTGTCATTATAACGTTCACTATCTGAACCATCACTTCCTAAGAAATCTTCCGGCGATTGTCTCTTGAGTCGGCGAAGAAGGTTTGAGGAGATTCTTCTGGGAAGTTTCTGTTGGGCTGATAATAGTTTACGTAGAAAACCTAGATATGTCAATCTTTAAACCTTTTTAAGGTGGTTTTCCCCTGATGATGCCCTTACAATAGGCCGAAACCTTAGCATATGCAACTAAATTTGATTACTTCTTTTTCAAGAACATACCTTCGTTTATTCTATTTGATTCTTGGCGAAAAATGAAATGACCACGGAGAGCTTTAGTGAACTTTACATTTTGCTTATTACATTTATCAAGTTTCGTGGTCTGCTTGACCCAATATATTCAACTGAAACATGAAAGAAATTAACTGGTCAAGCGAACCACAAAAACTAATGATTACTGATATTTACGTTCATCAATATATTATTTGAATTGAATATTACTAAAACATTGTATCCTCCATATTCGCACAAGTTTGATATTCTGTTCAATTAAAACTTTTCGACGTGTCTTCGAGAATTTCGATAGGATTTGATTTATGTGCATTACAAATGATAGTTTATAAACAGTACCAGTGTTAATATCCGGTTGTGAAATTACTAATAGAGAGCAAGACTACACGATATGAACAAAGAGTTCACGTTTTACAGGCGAGTACACGGAACATTTGATATCGACCGACGTATGGCACTCGGCCCGAGCAACCTCGCCAGTATGCCGTGTTAATTATTAATTAGTTATTACGGTTGTAATTAGTTAACTACGGCTGTTATACAACTTGGATCATACCATCGCTTATAATATATGCCTATTTTTGAATAAATATACAAACCAATTCTTCTAGCTGATCGTTCCGAATCACAAAGACCCAAAACATAGGCGTTACTTTATGTGTGATCATACAGTTATTAAATTTGTTACATTTTTAATTATTTGTTAGATAATTACTATAATTATGTCTATTATTTTTATGTTTGGCCGGTTCAATTAAAATTTTAAACAATGTAAACTTTTTCCAATTATGTTGTTGCATTATAACTTTCAATTATGTTTTTTTTTTTTTCAAAATATTACTTTAATTGATAACTTTAACTGCTAATAAATTAAAGAATAAGGTTTGAGTAGGGGGCGTCTGTGACCGCAGCGGTTTAGGCGTTGACACGGTGCTCATCACTGTAAGGTAAAGGTCCCAGGTTCGAATCCAGCGGTCCTGCATTCGAACCCGACATACTTCGTTCCAAATGGGCTTTTTGGCACCGTCACCCTGAGGGTTCTTATTAACTCTGCCGTTACAAACCCTCGTTAAAAAATAAATTAAAAATAAAAAGGTTTGAAGTAATATATATATTTTAACTTATTTTTCGCTATTCTATTACGTGTTCCTGGCACACAATTTCTTAAATTTGTAAAGGGATCAACGTTTCCGAGGAATAACTACGTCATCGCAATTTTATCATCAGTTAATTATTCAGAAATCGCGAGATTAGGTCTGATGTGATGTAGGTTTCAGGAAAACATTTCCTTCATCGTGCCAACGTTTCGATCTGGCACTCTCAACACGTCATGCAAGAATGGCACAATTACCCAGAAGACAAACACTTTGAGCCCTGAAGATGACCTCAATAAAGATCGAAACGTTGGCACTATAGAGAAAATGTTTTTCCGAAACCTACATCACACCAGACCGCATTTCGCGATTTCTGAATTATTATCGACTAAGGTCACTAATCAGCACACATTTTTCTTCAGTTTTACATAAAATGAAAACTGCTAGAACTTCTTCGACATCGATAGTAAAAATCAGACTTTTTTATTGCATATGTATAAAGATCACATTATAGACTAAAGTAATGGACGAAGGAAATACGTGTACTAAAAGCACGTTATGTGCCAAAGAGACTGCATTAACTTGGATTGTGAGGCAATATAAGACACATTTTAGACATTTATTTTGTTCATCCAATCGCCAATCAATAAACCAATGTTATCCTCCTTTTGTCGTAACGGTATGCCCATGTATAATTGACATTTTTTAATGTATTTAAAAATATGCAATTATTTATTAGCATACATATGTGAACATAATAATAACGTACAAGCGTGTTTCTTAGAAATTTCAAAAGTAGTTCTCGTAGTCTTGGAAAAAAAACCTGCCTTCAGTGATAATATGCAAATCCATGATTTTTTCAACGGATGATCTTTGTCTTATAATGAAACGATGTTTACATTCCTTGGAATACTTTGTGTTTCTTTTAGCGTCACTATTTGATATGATATAAACGGTATTAGGCCAATTTAGTTCTAGTTATAGATTTTAATTATGGATGGGTCAATATTGACTTTCCCTAGCTATATTTCTGTGTTGTTTTTAGTTTCATAAGTGTTATCGGACGAGCTGAATGAAAAGGGAAATGAAAAATAATATCAATCTTATTTTTTCCCCGAACTAAAAGTTTATCTTGTATGAAAATTACGAGACTATCATTTCCATTTGTTATCTATTAAACACTCTCGTACGTTTTTATGAATTTCTGTCGTGGTTTTATTTTTATAATAACACGCACAAAGGGTGGCGTGAGGATGGCGAAACGCAACACGTCCAACAGAACAACACTGAGAATAAGTGCACTAGTTTTCCCTCCTTTTTGCCATTTTTCAAATGTCATGTAATCTATTTGATTCTGGGCGAGAAATGAAATGGCCTCGGAGAGCAGTAGTGAAGATATACTTCATTTGACTTATAAAATTCACTACTTTTCGTGGTTCGCTAGTTCAATTAATGTCTTTCAATCAATTAAGTTTATTAGTTCAGATAAAAAATTCAGTGTCACGAGCGGGATTCGAACCCACGACCTTCGACTAGACTAGCCGCTACTCTACCAGTTGAGTGATTTTTGCAATTCGGCTATTCAAATCGTGAAAAAATTGGGCGAAAAATAATTTTTAACATAAGTATACTTTTATAAATTTATATGTAAATTTAAAAAAAATGTACGCGCATTTCGTATCGTATATAATCGTAGTAAAGGAGATGGAGGCTAATGCTATGTAAGCATCATACTTTTTCAAAATATTGTTTAAATTGAATACTAATTAATCATTAATTGCAGCCTACGTCATAGACGACATCTCACGATCTTCAAATAAATTTACTACAGTATGAAATATGATAGATACAACTTTTGGAAAGCGTTGATGATGGATAAAAATCAAAACATTTAAGGAATAATATAATGAGGGGTATCGGTGGCCCCGACGGTTTAGTTGGTGACGACGCTAATAACTGGAAGGTAAAGGTCCCGGGTTCGAATCCAGCGGCCCTGTCCCTGCATTTGAACAAATGGACTTTTCAAAAACACCGGCACCTAGGGTTGATATAACCCCCGCTGTTTCGAACCCTCGTAAAATAACTTCTTAAAAGATAGAGGTTTTGTTAACAATTAAATTAGGAAACCCGATTTAACAAAAAAAAAAAAAAAAAAAAAATTAGATATAGTACGGCAAGAAGGAGGAGAAAAACTGTTGTTTGGATACTTAAAAATATATTAAAACTCCAGAGTGATCTATATGTTTGGTGTACCTTTCGATATGAGATTAAAAAAACGCTTTTCATGAGATTGCGGTTTTGTTAAAAATTAAACCACGAACACCTATTTAGCAGGAAAATTAGATATAGTATGGCAAGAAGGAGGTGGAAAACTGTTGTTTTGATAATTAAAAATATATTAAAACTTCAGCGTGATCTATACGTTTGTTCTACCTTTTGTTATGAGATTTAAAAAAAAAAAAAAACGCTTTTTAAGAGATTGAGGTTTTGTCGAAAATTAAACCACGAAAACCTATTTAGCAGGAAAATTAGATATAGTATGGCAAAAAGGAGGTGGAAAACTGTAGTTCGTATACTTAAAATTATATTAAAACACCAGCGTGATATATACGTTTTTTGTACATTTCGATACAAGATTTAAAAAAAAACCTATTTAAGTGATGTGTAGAGATTAGTGACCGTTAATCGATAATTATTGAGAGATCGTGAGATGCGGTCTGGTGTGATGTACGTTTCAGAAAAATGTTTGTAAATCCCAGACCCAGAAGATGATCCCAATGAACGATCGAAACGTTTGCACGACAAAGAAAATGTTTTTCTGAAATCTACGTCACACCAGACCGCATCTCACGATATCTCAATAATTAAGTTTTAAGAAATAGCGGTTTTGTTAAAAATTAAACCACGAAAACCTGTTGAGCGGGCAAATTAGATATAGTACGGCAGAAAAGAAGGTGGAAATCTGTTGTTTGGATATTTGAAAAAATATATTAAAACTTCAGCGTGATCTATATGTTTGTAGTACCTTTTGATGTGAGATTGAAATCAAAAACCATAACACTTCATCCGAAAAACTAAACGTTCAGGTATTTTTAATAGAACACCAGCTGGAAAATTAGATACAGTATGGAGAAAAGGAGGTGGAAAACTGTTGTTTGGATACTTAAAAATACAATATATTAAATCTTCAGCGTGATCTATACGTTTCGAGTAACTTTTAATATGAGGTAAAAAAACCTCTTCTATTAAATAAATTAACTTAAATTCAAAAGCTTTATAAAATGTGCGTAGTATATTTGAGATTTATTTTTAGGTTTTATATTTACATCAGATACATTTTTGTATAAAGTTTTCAACTATTTCGAAACGGTTCAATTTATTAAAAATATTTTTTTTTAATTCAATCGTCAAAGTACAAAATTATAAAAAGTCCTTTTATGTTTTAATAAAACATTAGATCTGTTTGGGTTATGTTGCTTCGTTCGGTCACCATTACATTAGCAATTTGATGCTACTGATTACTTTGGCCGGTCTTTCCTTGAGAAGGAATTGTTTATAAAGACTAATAATATATAAGTGTACTGTACTACGACAAAAGTAGGTTACGTTATAATTTATTCATAATGTAAACTTAATCTTCTAAAAATTTCCATTCGCAACAACGTTATCGAACCGGGTTTTCTTGTAGATGTAAAAATTTCAATTCGAATACGAATAATTGCCAAGTCGAGGAAATTGGACTTACCGGCCAGTATGTTAATCCATATCCGTTGGAAGTGAATGTAAATTAAGCACGTCACATACACGAATGGAGCACACGCGATCCTCGAATTAGCAACAGACGGACCAGCAACTCGCTGAAGACTGAATACTCCCTAGCCCCTGGCCGAGTAGTAGAGGATGAACGTCCCTACCACTGGAGCCCCCTCCACAGTATGAGAGACGAGATTAACCTTATTGGTTTAAAACGCTCTGACACAACCGTCAAAATACGTCCGGTGATTCACTCCTACTGTCTAGTAATATTGCAAAAATTGTTTAAGTCATACAATGGAAGTATGAAATGAAAGAGTAAGAATGAAGAAATATTTAAAGGTCGTGAGATGCGGCTTGGTGTGGCGTAGGTTTTAGAAAAACATTTTCTTTATCCTGCCAACGTTTCGATCTTTTATTGAGATCATCTTCAGGGCTCAAAGTGTCTGTTTTCTGCGTAATTGTATTTTTTTGTGGCCTATCGAAAGTTCTTATAAATACCAGACAGCATTTCACGATTTTCGAATAGTAATTAGTTCTTCAAAAAAATTGGTCACAATGTTTAAGAATTAGTGAAGTAGTGGACTAAATAAATTCATACATGGCTATGAGATCTTCAGAGGCTGATATTAATGAATGTTTAAATTTTACAAATATATTTAGGTTGTGAAAAAAATTAATTTATAAAATACTAGAATTTTTTTATTTAAAAAAATTAAATTTATACAATGATAGAAAATTTTCTACAATCTTTTGAATTGTTCTGGCATTGTATAAATTCATTGTTTCATCTAAAATTTTCTAAAATTTTATAACTTCATTTTTGAAAATTTCCTAGCATTGTATAAATCCAATTTTTTTTAAATTTCAAGAAAAAAATTTTGATAAAAAAATTGAATTTTTACAAAGTTAGAAAATTTTCTACAATCTTTTAAATTGTTCTAGCATTGTATAAATTCATTTTTTTTATAAAAAAACTTTCAAGGATGGTATAAATTCAATTTTTTTAATCAAAATTTTTTGAAAAAATTAAATTTATACAATGCTAGAAATGTCTTTAATTAAAGTAATGAATTTATACAAAGCTATAAAATTGTCTACAATCTTTTAGATTGTTCTAGAATTGTATAAATGCAATTTTTTTAAATAATTTTTTTTTCTAGTATTGGATAAACTCATTTTTATAATCTAAAATTTTCTACCATTATAAAAATTCACATTTCCTATTCGAAAAGTTAAAAAAAAATTTAATTTATACAATGCTAGAAAATTTTAAATAAAAAAAATTAATTTATACAATGCTAGTACAAATTAAAACATTGTAGAAAATTTTCTAGCATTGTATAAACCAATTTTTTAATCTAAATTGTCC
>CM077112.1:10870766-10890487 GCA_039619505.1 Cimex hemipterus | reverse complement strand
TTGTATGAAGTCATTTTTTTATGAAAAATTTTCTAGCATTGTATAAATTCATTTTTTCAATCGCAAATTTTAAAGTATTCATTTTATTCAGGTCCTACATGTATTTGTAAAGCTTAAACAATGTTCATTAATCCCAGGCCCTGAAGATGATCTCAATAAAAATCGAAACGTTGGCACGATAAAGAAAATGTTTTTCTATAACCTATGTCACACGAGACTGTATCTCACGACGTCCAAATATTCATTAAGTAACGGTCATTAAACACCACTTAAAAATAAATAGTAAGAATGATATCCGGAAAAAATGGTACATCATTAAGTATTTGAGTTAATTTTAACCTAGATTAATAGTCTGATGGATTCCAATTAAAAATCCTTTGTATTTTGATGAAATTTTCGACCAATCAACAAACCAAAGAGTAATCGAATTTTTAATATATTTTCGATTAGAGTGCAATCCTTTTTAGGACAAGACTGTGCGTTAATTACAACCTCTTAGGATAAATTGTATGGGACAAATGAGTATTTTGCGAGGTGACTGCACTCTAAAAACTGACGGCAATTACGTTTACCCGCTCAAGGTTCAAATGGCATCAAAGCGAAAGGTGATACTTTACATTAAATCCGAGCTTGACAAATTTGAAGCAATCTCTTCAGCGAAGTTTAATCTCTTAGGAAAAAGCTCGTTTAATTTGAACCACTTCGAGCTAAAGGTTAAAACGCTAAGGGCTGGAGAAAATATTTTACTTATTTTCTGTACTGTGTATTTTTTCTTCATATGTGACTTTTACAAAGTCGGTTGTAACAAGTTTGCTATTAGATTAACGCCAACCGGATATATTACTCCAGGATAGCTTTTTTTTTACTAAAACTTGATCTCGTGCAGCAATACTTTCTAAAACTAACAAAATTTCAAAAGTAAAAAAAAAAAAAATTCGAAAAGTATGTATTTTTACAGGTTTTTAAACATTGTCATATCAATTTATAAATTATTAGTTTTAAAGCTACTCTTTTTTTGAACTTGTCAGTTTGATTTTTCAAAAATAGGGAGATAAATCGTGAGATTTCTTCCTGCGGTCTGGTCTGCAGTGTCATGAATGTGTAATTTGATCCATTCCCACCACCTCATCTTCCTAAAAAGATTCTGGGTTGGTTTGTCAAACCTATTTCGCCATCTTCAACGTTCAGTTGTTACAACTGAAATTACGGCGGAACTTGGTTGACAGTCGTTTTGCTCTGAACTAGCTCGACCTGGGAACCTTTAACCAATGAGGAAGTTTAAAATTTCTTAAACTCTTTTAAATTTGATTTCACAAAATCGTCAAAAAGGTGAAAAAAATTAAAATGAATAAGAAAACAACTATATAAAACATACTACACGAATATACGTGTTCGTTCATTAGACACACCTCCGTGCATCCTTCGGACGTCGTCGCTAGCTAATCAGCTTTTCCAGGCCTACCACAGTAAGTACATCAGTCTAGTTTTAAAATGATAAAAAAAAAAAAAAAAAACAGCCATAAACAAAATTTATGTAGTGGCCACAGGGAGTACTAGCCTACAACCACTTGCATTTCATATCAACCAAGATCACAGATTAAAAAGTATGATTAATTAAAATAATTACCGGCACAGGGTCACATACTAGGTCTGTCACGTTGTACCTCACTGAAGATGGCGCAATGCCAAAGCGGGTTTGAATAACCAAAAATGGAAACTGACTGTGTAAAAAAAGTCGTTTTAATCACGTTTGAAATTGTACCAGTATGTACAGGGTACAAAAAAATATTACTTACACCTTCACGTAAAATAAAGTATTTCAAGTCAACAGCAGGGCTTAATGACCATCTGTCCGTTGGATGAGAGGAGGGGTTACAAATACTTTATAATACTTTTTCCTAATAAATCTGACATAAAATTCTCAGGTTTGTGCCGGGAACCGAACCGAGACGTGCCAGCTTTGGAAATACTCCTCGGACGTACTGACCATCTATGACAAGAACTTACGTTAGGAATTTAACGCATATGCAGAATCGATTTATTTTACAAAGAAGATAGATTTTCATAAGCTAAACAGGAGCGGGTTGTTTATCCAGTAAAAAACTTCCTTAAATAATTGAATCCGTCTTTCAAACCATGCGTAATATTGGGCTCAAACGGAGCGACAGTGCACCGCCAAAGGGCAGAAAATCTCCGAGGATCCCTTTTCCCATTCTATTACAAACGCGGGGCGTTTGAACCGTCCATAATTTCCTCACGGCGTGATATATGCAAAGGGTGCCGAGGCCGCAATTACCGGGAGAAGCCTGGATCAATGTCCTCCAGGAAATAAGAAGGCGGCTGAAAGGAAAACTGGGTTTCGGACGTCACGTACTCGAGCCGCTGTTCGAATTAATATCACCGAGAACACGGCCAATAACCATTTGTATTTCGTTCCCGGTATCGATTTAATTTAATTCCCATCACAAACTGGAAGTGATATCGGCCGGGACGGTATGGTTATGTAAAACGGTAACAGAGCCTGTTTATTACCATGATTAAAAAAAAATCTTCAGGATCGTAATGTCAGACTTTCAAAAGATTCCTCTTGTTAAAGGAACGTTAAATATAACCGGTCGTTCATCTCAATACAATCCCTAAAGTTCTATTCCCTTTTAAACTACTCCATAAATTGTTAGCACTCTGAACGCTTAAGGTAATCAATAGGAAGAAGAATGATAACGCATAGCTGTAAGACCTTCTGAAAGCCTTTTATTATAGAAGCCGTAATTTGAATCAACCACGTCAATATAAAGCAATAATTCTAATCCAATACAACGAAAAGGAGTCAATATAAATAACATAAAGCAGAATAGCAGAGCAATTTCAGTTCTTGGGGGATTTCATGCAAGTCATTATTATTTAAGTTTATTGGCGCCTGACACGTGTCATTGGTATACTGATCAAGAGCCCGAAATTATAACATGTGTTCTCTAAGTCGAAAACCAACAAACACCCAAAAGAGGTAATTTATTCTAAGTTTAAATTTTTTAATGATTAATTAACACCAGCAATAATTTCATTTAAAACATTATTAACATACGTGTGTACATTATGACAGTTCGACCCATTAATTTTTTTCAATGATTAAATTATTTAATTTTTTAGGTTTTTAGATAAAAAAAAGTCAGAGTAACGAGCGGGATTCGAACCCACGACCGTCGGCTCCACAAGCCACTACTCTACCACATGAGCTATCGTGACTCTGATTCGGACAATAACTTCCCATCTCAACTCCACCATTTGAATTTTCAATCCTTTTTGCCATTTTTCAAATGTCGTGTAATCTATTCGATTCTCAGCGACAAATGAAAAATGGCAAAAAGGAAGGAAAGTTCAAAGGTGGGGTTGAGATGGGAAGTTAGTGTCCGAGTGGATCGAAGTCGCGGTAGCTCAAGTGGTAGAGTAGCTGGGTATCAAGCTGAAGATCGTGGGTTCGAATCCCGATCGTGCCATTGACTTTTTTATCTCAACTAAAAACCTCAATTGTTTGGCCAAGCGGACAAGGAAAAATAGTGATTTTTTCATTTACTTATTCTTTATGAAGGAATTAGCTGAGATAAAAGGAAGCGTCATGCGCGGGATTCGAACCCGTTACCGTCCAAAGTTAGTGTCCGAGCGAATAGAAGTCAATCGATCGAAGAAATCAAAAATAGAAAATAGCTCATAATAATAATCATAAATCTTGAATGAATATTAAAAAAATATATTTTGCATTGTGTAAATTTTTCCACATCCGACATGTACTTGTAAAATTTAAACAACATTTACTAATCCCAGGCTGTTACGATTCCCTAGTCATGTAAACTATATTTGTATATCCCAGGCCCTGAAGATGATCTCAATAAAGATCATCGTAGGTTTTAGAAAAAACATTTTTTTATCGAGTCACGTTTCGAGCTTTATTGAAATCATCTTCAGTGTCTGGGATTTAAAACACGTTGTCTACGTTTAACAAATACAATACATGTAGGATGTGAAAAATAACGAATTTATGCAATACAAATATATTGTTTTTATATTCAATTCAGTCCCTGAAGGTGATCTCTATAAAAGTCGAAACGTACTATGATAAATTTTGTTTAACGAAATCTACATCTCACCCGACCGCATATCACGATTTCTGAACAATTAATTAAAAGTTGAGAACTACCCACTGGAAGCGAGCCTAAGTGTTCTCTATTCAATCGAGGTTAGTATCTTTATCACTGAAAAGGAGATTTATCGGCCATCGTTACATCCATCAGTGAGGGAATTTGGGTGGAATTCGTCGGGATGAGGGTATTTGCATTCGAGGATTTATGGTGGTTGGAAGGTTTTTATAAAATTGGCAATGTCGGATAACATCTTGGACAAAATGAATATTTAGGTCTAGGTAGTTTCGTAGAATATATAAAAGGGAGCTAGGATGAAGCTATTAACTGTAAAAATTAGTCACAATGAAATAATTTCATAGCACGTGCTAGCCAGACCAACTGTACGAATCTGTTTAAATTTTATTTTCAATTTCAGTAGTGTTCCTTTTCCTTAAACGGTGAGTCGATTTTTTTTAGCTAAGTTATGGCGTCTATTAGTACACGACCGAATGAAACCAGTCAAAACACGCTGAATGACAAATGGCAAGTCGTTTTCATAAAATATGACCGGATGAGATGCGAATCAGATTCATCGCTTTCACTTCAATGGAAGTTTGAAGGGGGAGACAGCGAAACACAACGCCCATTTGTCTACAGGAGGCCCGATTTCCCTCGTGCAGAAAGGAAAGACTGGGTTCTCCCGTAAAACCGCGTCAAGGGAAATATTTGTTTTAATTAAGCACGGCATCCTATTTTTAAACGGGGTAGAAAAACATGAACCGAGTTCAATTTCCTTTGTAATACAACGTTTTTTTTCGAAAATAAGTAATTGTTTCGCAAAGTCTTGAAATTTATGAAGTTCGATTTTTTTTTTACTTTCTACCCCGTCCCACTTTCATCTTCCCTACACTTTTTATTAACTTCCTGAAAAGCCTTTATCAAATATATTTTTCTGTTTATTGCCGAGAGAAATAAGTCGCCGGCAATGGGAATGAAACGAGTTTCATTAAATTTTAAAAATTTATTTTTTAATACAAAAAATTTCATTTTACTCGTGTTTCTATGATTATTCGCAATGTCTGAAAGATAGTAAGAAAAATTCTTCTGACATCGTAAAATAATTCGCTCTCAATAAAATCAGTAGTAAAAATAAAGATCGTGTTCATATCGTGGTTTAACGGCCTCCATAAAGCCTTGTTAAAATCAAACGGGCCTGCAATTAAAATACCATTTGCGTCCCGCCGGTGCCCACCAAGATTGATGAGAATGTTTTTTTTTTTATTCCGATACTGAAACGAAGGAGCTTATAATTCCGCGGGTGAGACAGTCAGAAAATCCAACGGTAAAAGTAACGCCAATACTAATTTGACGCCTTGGAACTAATTAAGCTTACAAATGTCAAAAAGGCCTCCTCATAATTTACCGTGACGCCAGAAGCAAATGTCACACCGGTGGCCTGCAAAGGACGCCACGTCGTCCCTCAGGCCAGAATTATTTCTCCTATGTGTTTGAAAAAAAAAAAAAAAAAAAAAAAAAAAATTCAATCACCTGGAAACGATACGTAATACAGCTATGTTAACTGTCACGGCTTACAACGTATCATCCCGTCAGAAATAAGCTTCTCAAGAAAAGATTTATTATTTTTATATCCAACGACATTGAAAGAGCTAAAGTCAGTTACAAATAAAGTCCATATTAGGCCTAAGTTCGGCAATATTTTTCTGAAAACTATGACCCTTTATTTACATTTTACACAATTCTTCGAGCAAAATAATATAATTAAACATTCTTCAGCAGTTCCTGCTTACAAAACGTCACCCAAGAAAACTACTGATTTATTAATCGTCATTCTGTTTTTTTTTAATCTTAAAAAACCATCGGTCATATAGTTTTTAGAAAAAAAAAAATTATTCCATCACAATTTCTTTGG
This sequence comes from Cimex hemipterus, assembly GCA_039619505.1. Lineage (NCBI taxonomy): Eukaryota > Metazoa > Arthropoda > Insecta > Hemiptera > Cimicidae > Cimex > Cimex hemipterus. The sequence goes on along the minus strand of CM077112.1, from coordinate 10,884,442 downwards.
TTTTAAAAAAACACTCAAGACTTCTTGACTTCTTTAATTTTTTTCGCATTGAATGACAATAATAATTAGTTGGTTGAATATTCTATGACTTAAAAAAAGGTTTCGATTCTGTACCTCATGATCTTTTACTACAACAAATAAAAAAACTATATAAAAGACGTGTTATAATTTTTTTTTTCAATTGAACCCAATTAGTAAAATAACAACTATAGGAGAATTTCAACGTTTTTCACGATAAACTTTTATCGCCTAGTCTTTATTTCACGAATAGTGCTACATTGAAAAAATAAAGTCAGTTTTAAATAAAATTTAAAAAAAGTCTATAATAGTTCCATATATCCTAATTTTGGCAATATTTTTCACAAAACCAAGATGGATTATTTACAGATTGCACCATCATTTGAGCAAAAATATATAATTAAGCATTGTTCAGCAGTTCTTGCTTGCAAAACGGGACCGGAAAAAAATACAGATTTATTAATCCTCAATCTGTGTTTTTTTTCTAATCTTAAAAAACCATAGGTCATATAGTTTTTAGAAAAAAATAATTTATTCCATTACAATCTCTTTGGTTTTAAAAAAACACTCAAGACTCATCGACCTGTTTATTTTTTTCACATTAAATGACAATCATAATTAGTTGTTTGAATATTCTACAGCTTAAAAAAAGTTTTGATTCTGTACCTCATGATGTTTTACTAGAACAAATTAAAAAAAAAGTATATATTGGGTTGTCCGGAAAATAATGCAGGATTTTAAGTTTTCATTAAAAAAAATCTATATAAAATATTCTGTTTACGTTTACAGGATTACTCATTTGTATGAATGACAACACTTATTAATCCTCTTCCAAATGATATTGTTTGTTTACCTCTGTAGCATTCCGCTACTTGGAAATAATTCAGTCATCCTTATAATGTCAAAGAGAGAATTTCGTACGATTTTCTTTTACGAGTTTAAACTCGGCCGAAGCGGAGCCCAAACGGCTAGAAACATTAACCAAGTCTGGGGCGAGGGTTGTGTTAATGAGTGCACTGTGCAAAGGTGGTTTAAAAAATTTCGGGAGGGAGATTTCAGCCTTGAAGATGAAGAAGGTCGTGGAAGGCCTTCCTCTCTTAATGATGATGTTCTGCGATCAGTGGTGGAAGAAAACCCCAAAACAACTGTTCGAGAACTTGCAGAGCAACTCAAAGTCAGTAAAACGACCGTCGGTGACCACCTCAAGGCGATTGGAAAAGTGAAAAAACTCGAAAATTGGTTTCCACACTCTTGTCGAAACAAAAATGACCCATTTCTGGCCAGAATTGTTACATGTGACGAAAAGTGGATTCTCTACGATAACACTAGACGTTCTGGACAGTGGCTCGACAAAGGAGAAGCTCCAATACATTTTCCAAAGCCCCCAACTCATCAAAAAAAGGTAATGGTTACGGTATGGTGGGCTTCATTTGGTTTAATACACTACAGCTTTTTAAATCCTGGCGAAACCATCAATGCTGAATCATACTGTAACCAAATTAATACCATGCATCAGAAATTGGCAGTAATGAAGCCCTCTTTGGTCAATCGGAAAGGGCACATTTTGTTGCATGACAACGCTCCACCACATGTGTCACGTGTAACGTCACAAAAATTATTGGAGCTTGGTATGAAACTTTGCCTCACCCACCCTACTCTCCGGACCTCTCGCCTACTGACTACCATTTTTTTAGACACCTGGACCACTACTTACAACACATAATATTCAAAAATCAAACGGAACTGGAAAACGCATTTATTGACTTTATCAATTCTAAAGATTCTGAATTCTACTCAGACGGAATTAATAAGTTACCAACACGTTGGGAGAAATGTATTGAGAGTATGGGAAATTATTTTGATTAAAGAACATTGCTTTAAAGTAACTAGTTTCTTTTTTTTTGTTTAATACCAAAATCCTGCATTATTTTCCGGACAACCCAATAATATATGTAATAAATTTTATCTAAACCTAAATAGTAAAATAACTCAAGACCTGTTTACTTTTGTTTTCACAGTAGTTGGTGGAATATTTTATTACTTAAAAAAAGTTTTGATTCTGTACCTCATGAACATTTATTATAACAAAAATAGAAAAACTATGCATTCATTAAATACGCAATTTTTTCTTAAATTGAACCAAATTAATGAAATTATTACAATAGAAGAATTTCAACGGTTATCACGATAAATTACATCGCTTAGTATTTATCTCAGAAACAGTGCTACAAGGTTCAATACTAAGTCCTATTTAGTTTATGTTCCGCTTTTTATTATCTAATCATTTTTCACAGATGGTTCTGGAGTAACTATTTTTTTACTTACACTCAGATGAATAATTTAGTGCATTTTTCTTTTTTTCGTTCTTCTCAAAACATGGTATGAAACTAGCACAATCATTGCTAACAAGAAGTCTATTAAGTTAAGGATATAATAGAAACAATAAATATTGAGCCGAATAAATCATTTAAAGTACAGTTAGATTACACCACCTGGTTTTCATGTCAAAATGCCACAAAGTTCAATTTTAGGTTATATTGCAATCCTAATTTTATATTCTCAATATTGATAAATGATTAGACACAATTGAGCATGGCTCTGTGAAAATATGTGATTTTGTAAATACCAAGATGCTTTTTGATAAATCATAAATGTAATGAATATTTTACTTTTGAATGACATAGTAAATTTAGTGGAAGCGAGAACGTTTTTGGTACTTGGGGAAATAATTAACTCACGTGGGATCACATGGAAAAAAAACCAATGCTAGCATACATTTTCGTTCTGGTTTCTGGCCAAAAGGTTTCGATCTAACTCTCCAGAAAAGAGGGTTCGAATAGGGGCTTAACTATTTCAAATTAAGAGGTACTCATCAATGTATTTTTGAAAGGAATTTTGTCTCTCAATTCAATTGGGTTGTTTGATTTTAATTTGGAGTGATGGTTCTCATGTTATTAAGATAAATTCACTAGTTTTCGTGGCCCGCTTGACCAATTAATATTTTAAAATTAATTAAGGTATTTAGTTGAGTTAAAAAAAGTCAGTGTCACGAGTGGGATTCGAACCCACGATCTTCTGTCAAATACGCCGCTGCTCTACCACTTGAATATCGTAACTTCGATCCTCTCGGACAGTAACTTCCCAAATCAACCCCACCTTTGCCTTTTCTCATTTTTTGCGCCAAGAATCGAATATATTACACGACATTTGAAAAACGGCAAAAAGGAGGGAAAATCGAAAAGGTGGGGTTGAGATGGGAAGTTAGCGTCTGAGTGGATCGAATTCACGATAGATCAAGTGGTAGAGCAGCGGCGTACCTGGCCAAAGATCCTAGGTTCGAATCCCGCTTGTCACACTGACTTTTTATCTCAACTAAAAACTTAAATTAATTGAAAAGTATTAATTTGTCAAGCGGACCATGAAAAAGTAACGAATTTTTAAATAAACGTACATAATTTTCAGAGATTATAATATAAAAAAAATATATAAAAATACAAAACAGTGCTTTGTAAAATAAGTATAAGTATTGAAGGATTTTTTTTACCATAAAGCGTTTAAACTATTTTTTTCCTACGGCATGGCGGAAGTGTCCTTTTGATCTCGGTTACTAAAGATATTTCAGTATGAATCTATGTTTTGAGATTTGATTTCGTTTACTTTGCATTACTACTTTCTCGTGGGCGTCCCTAAGCCCCGATTACCAATTTTATGCACCGTTCCATTCTTTGTGCGTCTGACGTGAAACTCCTCCGGCGATTCAATCTCTAATAACATCGGCCGGAGAAAGGTGAGTATGACGTTGATTTTAATTGAATCGTTATTGTTTTATAAAGAGTACATTTTAGCCGTGAGAAACGGACGGGAAGGAGACTGATTATTAATCTCGGATACGTTTACTTGTCCAAAAGGATCAGCGTTAATGTCTAGCTGGGAATTAAGCCTGCATTGAGACCCTTCGTGTGGGAGCGTGTAAGAAATGATTATTCAGCCCGTCGAACAATATAGAGTATTGTCCCGTTACTACACTATTCAATCTCAAAATGATGGATGAGGATCGGTCCGAGGGAGAAAAATGGAAAAAGAAGGGCGCACTTTCACGCGGACATGTAATCGCGACGGGCAGTTTTGGAAGTATCGGTGATTTACAAGGTTTAACAATACCAGGAGCTCAAACGGATGATAAATAAGGGCTGGCAGTCAATGGGAGAGGCGGCGTAGAAAATCGGAGAGACCCGAAGGGCTGTATTTCAGCCCCTTGACAATCATCATCCTTAGGCGGTAATGAGGACCTCGTAAATATGTCCGGAACAGTATTTCGTTTCACACACATTCCCTTCGGCCAATTAAAAGAAACTACCAGGGTCAGCGTTAATTATCAACACTGTAACGATAGCAAAAACATAAGAATTTCAATTAAATTATTACCTGTTAAAACATAGAATTTTTTTTGTTTCACCTATGTTTCCGTGTCATGTCTTATGCACAATTTTAACAAGAAATCAAACACTTATTATAATCAAAAAACAATACATTAAAATTCAATCAAGGCAATTTAATTTAACTATCACATTAAAATATTTTATCTGTGTAAGTTGGGCATTTTAGCCTAAATCTATTCCAATCCATGAAAATCATACTATTTTTTTCTACGGGCAAAATTTAAAAGGTATAACTTGTAAAATGAAAAATTGTGTTTTATGAAACAACATAAGAAAAAAAACATAGAAATGAACAAAGTTTACATTTTCTTACTGCTGTATGTTTTCCACACTGAAAAGACGAACGTTCGTTGTTTATTTGTTATTGTTCTTCATTAACGCTCTTCGTGGCCATTTCATTTATCGTCGAGAAACAAGTCCGATTACACGACAATGGCAAAAATGGCAAAAATGAGGGAAAATTCAAAGGTGCGGTTGATATGGGAAGTTAGTGTCGGAGTGGATTGAGGTCCCGATAGTTCAGTGGTAGAGCAGCGGCGTATTTACCCGAAGATCGTGGGTTCTAATCCCGCTCGTGACATAGACTTTTTATCTCGACTTAATTAATTGAAAAATGTTAATTGCACAATCGGACCACGAACTGTAATAGATTTTTCAAAATAATGTTTTAAAGTCGTCGGACGGAAGGCGTCAAATAAAGCCGAAAGCTTGAAAGCAGAAAAACAAGTTGGTTCTTTCACTTACATAGAGCCATCATCCCTGATCATTTTATTTTGCTAATTGTCATGAAGTCCGATACTATACTCAACGATATATAAAATAATTTAGCAAAACGACCGAGAGAGAAAGTGGGACAGAAGAGAGAGGTCGAGATAGTAAAATAAAGAAAAAGGGTAGGTACATGGGAGAGAGTGGGATAAAAAGGTGTTGACAGAACAATATGAAAATGAAGATATATGAATAGATGGATAGGAAAAAATGAGAGGGATTGACGGAGATATAAGTCAGAAAGAGATAGCGAATGATGTACGACACAACACGGAAAACTATGTGTCTGTAAAGGGCAGATTAAAAAAAGATGGAGGATGGGACACAGAGAGGGACAGAGAGAGAGAGAGAGAGAGAGAGAGAGAGAGAGTGAGAAGGAAGAGAATGAAGTGAAAAATTAATATTTAGCTCCATACCTCAAGACGTAAAAAAAGGTACCCGTAGAGAAAATAGATAAAGGTACAGAAGAAGAAAAGGTGATGAACTTATAATGTCTGAGTGTGTGGAGGGAAGGAAAAGGCCAGTTGATGTAAAAACTACAGAATTAAATGATAGGTCAATTAAAAACAAAACATAAATAATATATGGATGGAGGACGAGAGGATGGGAAGTTGAGAAATAGAAAAAACGTGGGGTGGATCACAATTTGAAAAATAATGGACTTTATTATTAAGAACCATAGAACAAGAGAAAGGGTAGGAGGAAAATTGGAAAAAGAATGCAAGGCAGAATTGCTTGTGTAAACATCTAAAAAAATTCTAGTGAGAGATAATTTTTAGTAGTCAACTAATTTAGATAGAAATTGTAGCAAATAACAAAATACAGCAAATAATCAATTAATTAAAGTTTTTAGTTAAGATAAAAAGTTAAATACTTTCTAAAAGGATAGTTCCTACTCACAGTAAGTTGTTTTGAAACGATCAGAATTTCGAGCTTTTTAGCTCATCATCAGATTGATGGACTTCTATAACCACGTCTCTCGACAAGCATTGCCGTTGGAGGTAAATCAAAATCAGTTATATTATTAATGCATTTATCACCATGTTGAACTTTACATTTTTTAATTTCTCATTTTAAATATGTACATAAATAATATTAAAGTTCCAAATAATTAAAGCAATTATTTTAATTGTTATTATTTTTTATTCTAATATTTATTTGTGCTGTAATTTCCGCGTTTCGCACTTTCAAATTGAACGGCAATAAAAAAAATCAGGTGTTTATTGGAACCGGTTTCACTATGGCAATGCACGTCGAGAGACGTGGTTGCAGAAGTCTTTCAACCTGATGATGAGCTAAAAAGCTCGAAATCCGGATCGTTGCAAAACAACTTACTGTGAGTATGAACTATCCTTTTAGAATGTATTGAACACCACACTCACACCATCATTTATCATTTCTATAAAAAGGTTAATGGCACGAGCGGGATTCGAACCCACGATCTTTGGCTTGATACGCCGCTGCTCTAACACTTCAGCTATTGTGACATCGATTCACTGGGACACTAACTTACCATCTCAACCGCAGCTTTTGAATTTTCCTTCCTTTTTGCCATTCTGCGGACCACGAAACTAGTGAATTGAGCAGCAAATAATGAAGTAATTTTAATTCAATTCAATCACTCTTTCCATGCCTTGGAACAACTGGGCAAATTACTGGATTTGAGGTAGAGGAAAGACTACAAAAAATCATCATTTGCGAGATCATACAAATTATTTAATAATTCACCCTTGACTTCCTACAAAAAGGCTTTAATTAGCAATTATGGGAAATAACTGATTAGACTTAATTTTTTGAAATATTCAAGCAATCCAATATTATCAATACTATGCAATCAAGCTTTCATTGGAAGCGAATCCGTTTAGGCAGGAAAAGAAAACCACATCGTTGAGATGTTTTGTGAATTTATGTAATATATGGAAAATTTTCTCGAGAGTTCATACATTTTTTGCCTCGAGGCTATATAAATTGGTATTGTGTTGTATCAGTACAGACATTTTGAGGTTTTTTTTTTCAGAAGAGTTGTAATTACAAACATTTTCACCCACGACCTTTATGTTATTCTACGATTAATTTCTTCTCCACCCCCACGTCTTTTGCAAATCCTCCGACCCTCGGGGTAAACAGCGGGATTTGTTTTTGCGCGTGATCCCGCCGCCGTCCGGGTGGATGAGACAGGGCAACATGTGTCCCTTTATTAATCCGGGATAGGTCTGGGTTGACTCACTTTTCATAATAGCCTTAATCGATTCGCTCGTTGATACCCCCGGGGATACATTCTGGGAGGGCGAATTAACATCACGGCAACCCCCATCCGCAAATACCAAGTGAGTTTATTCATTTACATACGTGAATGCAAGCAAGAAAAAAACGAATATAAACATTCACGTACACTTAAATAAGTAGAAACGTTTTGTTTATTACATCATCTATCTAGCTGAAATCATGGACGCCTTGACTAATTTACAATTATCAACTTTCTAAATATTCAGTTGAATCCTTCAAGATATTTTCAAAGGTATCAGGAATCGAACCTAGATTGAAAGGATTAATTTGTCGCCGAGAATCGAATAGGTTACACGACATTTGAAAAATGGCGAAAAGGAAGAAAAATTCAAAAGGTGGGGTTGAGATTGGAAGTTAGTGTCCGAGTGGATCGAGGTCACGATAGCTCAAGTGGTAGAGCAGCTGTGTATTGACTTTTTTTATCTCAACTAAAAACCTTAATTTATTGAAGTAATTAATGTATAAATTTAACAAATTTTGATTGTCTTATTATGTCATCATCGATACTGTAACGTTTTTACATCAACATAACAAATTTGAATTTTCTTGTATTTTAATTTGCGTCGATGTCAGAGGTTTTTTCGTCGTTTATTCCCCTTTTTTTTCTGAGCTACATAATGTGTACGCAGTTGCTCATTGTCTGCAACGGACGTGGAATTAATAGCTCGATCGACTTAGACACGCACGTTTATTGATCTAGCCCTCGACGAGGCAGTCCGACGTTCAACTTTGAAATCTTTCCATTTAAATTATGTTTCATACTGAATAGAACTGTCTGTTTGACCTAAAAGTCTTAAAATTTTTATCCCCCCCGTCAGCTATCATCAGGCGCCATGGTACGGTAGGAAAAAAGGGCATTCTCGACACGAAGGGTGTTGAAAAGTCTAAGGGTGAAAGCATAAGTTTCTAATTCTTCGCTTGTCATCGCGGCGGGTCAAAAAAGGTTTGGGTTGGTAGGAACAATGGTCCTAAACCGTAGGGGTGCTTTTTGTTGAGGGGATGATTTAAGACGTTGGGACCAATCGTTTTAACGCCCCGTGTGTAAATTACCAGTGGATCTGGGACAAGGGTCTGCCCCTGTCTCGGAAGATCATTAGTCCTACAGGTGTTACACCTGTCGGTCCGTGGTATCTAAGGGATAGGATCGAACCTTATATTTTATACGGCTGGCTCCGTTGGAAATGGTTTTGGTCCTGTCTACAAGGAGCTTGTTAAGGCTCGAAAAGGTAAAAAAATTATAAACTCAACTATGACACGGTCTAAACTCTACGAAAGCAATTGATCGGTTGACCGTTATTCACGACAGCTAAAAGATCATTATACTTAATATGATTTAACTCGATTATCTGCTACCAACAGACGATAAAAGATTCAACTTGATTACAATGATTTCACATACTTTCGAATATAAATCGAAATGTTTCAACCATTTCCATTGTTGAACGTCGTCAAGTGTCGGCCTTCGTGTTGGTGAGGTGAAAGTGAACGGTATTGTGAAGAAAGCCCTGAAGAAAAAGATGACCCCCCTTGTTAGCCCGAGTCAGCGTTTTGCCCATCCGATATATCATCCTCGCCCATCGTTAACAAAAAGTAACAATCGATAGTATTAGATTCATTATATTATCTTATCAGGCGTTGAACATAGATTCACATTTGTAAAAACACATGATATTTTTTCAAACCAAACGGATTGCACAATATTATGATATTAACGATTTTACATATATTGGATGGGTTTTTTCTTATTTTTGTGCATAATATCAAAGGGGGAAAGAGAGAGTGAGAGTGAGAGAGTAAGAGAGAGAGAGAGAGAGAGAGAGAGAGAGAGAGAATGAATTCGTAATTCCATATAGTACGTATATATCCTATAGTACATAGTACTTAATACTATATATTCTACTATATATATCAGGTACGTATTACATATATATCGGGGAGCGTCGGTGGCCGCAAGGTTTAGTCTTTGACGTGGCGCTTAGTGTAATGTAACAGGTAAAGTAACGCGTAATGTCAGGCGAATTCTTTGTGTGGACGCTACTACGAGCATTGCATGCAACGCTCGCCACACCATTCGACCGGATCCATCGGGGTGTCGGTTTTTTGTACGAACGCAAAGGCGCTCGCAGTTCTCGTTTGGACGTCGTTCTTGGCAGTTGTGTAGTGTGGACTTCATGATGTGGAGTGACGAACAGTCGCTTGAACTTATTGGTCTATACCAAGGAAAACCGACACTTTGGAATCGTAAAATCCCGTATTATTTTAAAAAGAATCTGAAAAACGATGCATGGAGTGTAATTCCCGGTTCATTGGGAAGAGGAGTCGTTGAATGCAAGAAGAAAATTATTAGTTTGCTTGCTTTACATCGAAGGGAAAGAGGGAAAGTAAAGATGAGTTTCCACCATCGACGCGCCAAACGTTTCTTCCGGTCTTACTGCATAATAAATACGCACAAATAAAAGCAGCACCAGCTATCACGACCTTCCTATTCGGCAGCAACACAGTGGAACAGCCGCATCTTCAAGATTCGCGTTGAGTTCGTTTGCCGTACTGTTCACTCTACATCACACGTAATTTTGCATTACACGTTAACCCGTCTGGACCCGCGTTAAGGTAAAGGTCCCGGGTTCGAATACAGCAGCCAATCATTTATATATATGTATATAACCGTATATAAACCGTCTATATAACCTCTGATGTTGCGGAGCCTCGTTAAAAAAAATTCCATACATCCTGAGACTACAAAATAACCTAAAAAACATAAAAAAACTAAGGTTTTTCAATGAGCATTGGTAAAATCAAATTTTATAGTACGATTAATATTTTATTGATACAGGATATTTTATGGAATAACCATAACCATAATATAAGGGTCGCTTTAAAGTAAAATCATATCTAACATACAATTCAAAAAAAATTTTTGTCCAACCAAGGAAATATTTGGAAAATGGAAACTTTTTAGTCTAGCTTGATTTACAGGACAACTTATTACAATATCGTTTGAAATCATTCAGAGAGAAAGATAACTCAGTAGATAGATATTTAATCATATTGATATATAAATAAATGAATAAATATATAGAAATTTAAAGGTATAAATAACTGTGATTATTCGGAAATGTTGAGATCTGGTGTGTTCTAGATTTCAGAAAAACATTTTCTTTACCGTGCCAACGTTTCGATCTTTATTGATATCATCTTCAGCGGCCTTGGATTTACAATCATTGTTTATAAATGAAGATAGCAGTAGCAAAGAAAGCGCGACAAAGAAAAAGTTTTTCACACCAGACCGCATCTCATCATTTCCGAATAATCATACACTAATAGTAAATTAATAAGGTTGGTTTGGTCATACGATATAAATAACGACAGTGTACGAGTGAGAAACATATGGATGGATAGATAAAGGGAGAGGGAAATGGATAAAAATAAGTTTTAGCATGGTACGTTTTCCCTAACGTGTTAAATATTGTTAATTCATTAGACTTCGTGGCCCGATAGACCAGATAAGATATTTCAATTAATTAATCTTCTGTAAGGTATTGGTTGAAATAAAAAAGTCAGTGTCACGGGCGGGTTTCGAACCCTGGTCTACCACTTGAGCTCCATCGATCCACTCGGACACTAACTTCCCATCTCAACCCCACCTTTCGAATTTTCCCAACTTTTTGCCATTTTTCATATGTCTTGGAAATCTGTTTGATCCCACTGATTGACTTCATGGTCCGATATACCAAATAACATTTTTCAATTAATTAATTTGTATGTAAGGCATTGGTTGAGAAAAATTGTAAGCATTTACACTTATATTTAGAAAACGGACAATTGTATATTAAGTAATGTGTAAATAATCGTATATATAATTCAAGTTCATGTGTGATTCCATATTTCATTGATTCAATTCATATTTCTTTTATGCTCGTACAAGAAATGGATGGACGGCTTAATATAAGTAATGGATTTTTTGTTTTACAATTTTTACAAACTTTTGCATAATTACAATATTTTTCGATTTTTAATAGGCAAGAATATTTTATTCCAAACATATATTCAATTTCAGTCCAAGAGTTGAATATGGGTTGGGTGACATGTAAATTCTTTTCCATACGATGACAAAAGAAGACCTATCACACCCCCTCCCCCCCCCAAAAAAAAAAGAAAAAATTCAAAGTGATTTGGACTGACACGTAGTGGATTGAAAAATCGGCGGAACCGAGTGTTGACAAGTTATTAATCGGGCAATCAATCACGCGATGAAACCGGACAAAAGGTCCTATAAATTCTGAGGTGAAAACTCCACTATTGCATTAGGTCTTCCTACCCTTCGCCCCGGCACCCTTGGACCATTAACCTCCTATAATAAATCTCCTATACTTCCTCATTCCGTGAGACAGAAATAATGGCGGCGGTAGTCGAAATAGAATTTTCACCTACACCTCGGGGGTGGAAGTGCTCCTTGCCATTTATTGGGGCGGGTGAGTCGTACTTCTTTCTTAGGACCCTTATACGTGAGACTCTAGGAAAGCCCAGCCCTTGCAGTCGTCGGACAAATGTATATGTTTCGGGCAATTGACTCCCCTCAAAATGGGAAACACCCATGGCACAAAATCCCAAGTTTTTTTCTTCCGACCCTCCGGACCGTGATCGAAATTAATGCATAAAACATGAAAGCGATCTATATATGAGAGCCCTTTCTGAATCTATATAATCAATAACGAGTTTGTGCTTCTGCAACCATCCATTTCCGAGTAATAATTTCCCACCAATCGTGAATTCATCAATTTTTATTCAACTTCTCCTTCAAGTGCATACACCAAACAGGAAAACTTATATAAAATAACCATCTGAATCTAAGAAATTTACTGGCACTTAAATATTAATAAGGGAAAGATTACTTTTTTTGCATAGTCAACTCATCGAGAGAACTAGACGTTCCACCTCGATTTCATAATCAAAACGATTCATACATCAATTCACATTCAATTAATTTCTCCAGGTGTTTTAACAAAAGAGTAGAAAGTCGTTTAGAGATAAAAGGATACGTTGCGCTAGAGAATCGATGACAGGGGTAGAAACCCGGTCGATGGGAAATTGCCTACGGTGTATTAAACCGGATAGAGGCTGACTATTAATTGATGCCGTGGGGGGTGATGATGGATGAAAGAGGGTAAGTGGTAGGCAATTAGCGACATCTGCTATGTGATCGCTCCGGATTGAGTTATGATAGGTATGATCGTACACCGCCCAGGTACAAACCCTTTGGCATATTTGTCGCCTACTGCGGAATGAGTTGGTAACCCAGATACATAAACAAGAATTGAATATATTCGAACATCGTGAAAATAATATTGTTATTTTGTATGTCGGGTTCGAATGCAACTCCAAACGTATAGCTCACACTGAAGTTTTAATATATTTTAAAGTATCCAACAATTTTCCACCTCCTTTTTGCTTACTATATTGTTGACGCCCAAGAAGCTTTCATTTTTGTTGTTTTCGGCTGACCAAGGTTCACCTCGGGAGGCCCTGCTTAACTCGCTGAGGCCCCATTGTTTTTATTTGCACGCAATGCAAGCGATAACGCCGGCGTCTTCGGCCATTGCACGGTATTATATTAGTCTCTCGCTTGCCTGGATCAGCACAAGACGCACCGTTTACCGAATCAATTATCGAACCCTGTATCGATTTTCTTTCGATATTCACCATCGATTTCGTCTATTCTCACCTTGTCGTCACATCACCGACCTTACGGATTACGTAAACTGTATCGCCATCCGGCTCTACAGGCAGCTTTGTCGGTGTTGAACCCAGCAGAACCTCCAGCTCAACACCGCTTGTTTCGATTGCTTGGATAAACGAATCGTCAACCCCCCCCCATCAAGTACCTTTTCGTTTCGTCTTTTATTTAATTTAATTTTTTTTTTTTTGAAAACCAAAGCGAGTCGTCATCTCATCAAGTACCTTTTCGTTTCGTTTTTTTATTTTATTTTATTTATTTTTTGTGTAAAACCAAAACAATTCGTCATTTCACTAAATACCTTTTCGTTTCGTTTTTTATTTTATTTTATTTATTTTTTTTTTGTAAAACCAAACCATTTCGAAATCTCACCAAGTACCTTTCCGTTTCATTTTTTATTTTATTTATTTATTTTTTATTTTTGTAAAACA
>CM077112.1:10856638-10870366 GCA_039619505.1 Cimex hemipterus | reverse complement strand
ATATATATATATATATATATATCTTCCTATCAACTCGATGTCCCCTCGTAGAAATTACATACACGTTACATGTTTATACAACTTCTTTTGATAGCTTAGATTTTTCCCACTTTAGCAATTCATAAATTATTCAATTTTTCAATTACAATATTTATTTGGCACTAAGTAACAAAAAAATTATTTTTCATTATATAATTATTCGTAAATACGTTTTTAGAAGTTTCGTACTAACGTTTTTTCTGGCCTATACGAGCCTTCGTTTATTTTAAAAATCAGTGAACGATTGTAATCTCCCCTGTTAATTTCAATAAAAAAAGTTTTTAAATTAAAGTTACCCTTTAACAATTACTATTTACTATTTATTTTTACATTTACAAAGTAATTTGGTATGTGAACTGCTCAAAATGTGCCCAATTTCATCAGTGTCCTTAATTCCGTAGGCCTGCCGCTTCCTTCCAGAGTGTCATGTCGAATCAGCGAATATCTCTCTTGGGCGAACATCTGGCATTGGAAAATTACGTGGTGGCAAGACTGGGGGTGTTCAACAGCTTGCGTAATTAAGGTTTTCGACGATATTCATTCGGTCAGATAAGCCCTGTTCTTTCCGTGGTCGGTATGTGTCATGGTAGTGTTAAAAGTGTCAAATATTTAAATTTATTTGGTGTTCAATGATTGTACTGAAAACTGGTTGGTTTTATCATCTCAGTCCAATCATTTTCCCAAGTCGTTATGGACTTCCGATTTGCGCATCAGATGAGTTAAGCCCAGAACAGTTCGACCTAACATAACAATACTGCCCGTGGTATGGTGAAGAAGGATATTTGGAAGCGAGGTTTGCACGCCCCAGGCACTGCAGCCTTCTGGCTTATTGTACCTTCCTAGTTCCTTAGTTCAGTGCAATAGACTCAATACTTCTCCTTAGAAATATCAGGTCATCGACTGTTTTTTTTATGTACGTTAGGTTCAATCTCCATTCAGCTGTTGCTTCGCATTCGAAGATGATATGAGTGGCTGTACATACCCATGTCGTGTAGGTGTTTTCTCAGATGCCAGTGACCGGTTAGTAGTCTTACCACACGACTAAGTTTGGCCCTTTGCAATTGTAACAAATTGCCAGTCTTGGTGAGGGTTGTTTCATCCTAAGTTTACTATTTCTAGCACCGCTAGACTTTATCCACATTTGTTTCGTTTGGATCGATACGGCGATAGAGGATTCTATATTTGTTCTTATTATCCCAAGGATAGGTTTGGGGGCCTATGGTTTTGCAGATCCTCCTCTGGCAGTCTGCCCTATTTCTCACGGGGAAGGGCGTATGGCCAACTGTATCACGGGGTGACTTAAAAGTTCCAAAATCAGCCCAAGTCATACAGGGAATGGTTTCGTGGTGGTGCGTGGTGACGCCCCTAGCGGGAATTTAGACAGAGAATGTCTTCTATTAGTGACCTTTGTGAAGCTTGCATATGGCAGCCTGGGAGACGTTGCGACCGGACGACAGCGTTTTTAAGACGAGATGATTTCGCTGAATAGTCCCGAAGTAAGCGAATTGGAAAGCGCAGTGAATCGGCTGCTCTGACTCGAGTATGCTTTGCATTGTTGTGCGTATGACCGGCGTGGTACCTTCGGGAAAAGCGAAGGATCGGACCACCTAGGCTAGCCCTATGGCGTCCCTCGGATGCGCATAACAGGTGTAAGCTGAGCATAAGACACCTTTGACCGTAGGCAGTGCTCATCAAAGGGGGGGTTAGCAATTTCACTAAAAACACTAACCTGTAGTTTTCCTACGCTGGGGAACACTCGCTTAGGTAGCTTTTTACGCGTGGCGTACAGTTTGATGGTTAATGCGGACTTGACCGTTTGGAATTGGCAAGCGGAGAGCTAGGTTATCTTCGCCCCTCGGAGGTGAGCTTCCCTACACCAACGCTACGTCAGTGACACCATTCTGTCGTATGCGGAGGCTAATTTTACCAATCAATGCGATATATATCACTCGTTTGTTGCATTTCCAGATGCCGGTATTGATGCAATATGCAGGATATTGTACAAAAAAATTTTAAAAATTTACCTTCTAATTTCACGAGATGGATCTGGGGCGAAAAGAAAGCGTTGTCGTACTCATGATAAACCTCACCTGGAAAAACAAGAAACATTAGATTGACCGAATTGAATAAATACTTGTGAAAAATAGGGTGCCGATTAGGGAGAAAGATAAGTCAATAAATCATTGACTCGTAATAAACCAAATCTTTCTCATCCATTTAGATTCCATATCAAATAGGCCATAACAATCATTATGAAGCAATAACGAAACATTAACGCTAAACAAAGATCACAGGCTATTTTTAACCACGAGTAAACAATTGATCAACAAAACGAATTTGAAAAGAATTTTTTAATGAATGTAAAAAATTAAATTAAAATAACAGTCAAACTAAACAAGTTTCAAGAGTAAACTTGTAAAAAGAAATGAATAACGGTGCAAATACTTTGGTACCGTAATTAAATAATAGTGAAATATATTTGAATATAAAAATATATTTTGCATCGTATAAATTCACTTTTTTCCAGATCCTACTGTATTTGTTAAATTTAAACAATGTTTGTAAATCCCTGGCCCTGAAGATGATCTCAATAAAGATCGAAACGTTGGCACGATAAAGAAAGTGTTTTTATGAAAACTACATCTCATCATACCGCACATCACGATCTCTAACGGCTAACGGTCACTAAACACCACATATTTATACATAGTTCAATTCTGAATGATTCATGGCTTACGTTTCTTATCACTCCAATAATTATTCTTGCTTCAATTAGTAATTCGTAATTTAAAGATATTCAATTTTTCGCCTAGGAAAATGATAATCTTAGACAAATATTGACTTTTTTTAAATTGTTTTATAATTTTTATGTGATTTCGGTTGAGATGCAAAATTCGGGACCCGCGAACTTCGGCCAAAGATGCTGCTGTTCACAACACTTACGTTAAAGTGATTTCGGTCAAATGGAACGCTAAGTTTTCATCTAAACCACACTTTACATGAAAATTATAGATCAATTTATTTATTTTCTTCAAACTATTCTCTTTCAATTTAAACCTTCGTGTGATGATCAGTGACCGTTAGTCGATGATTATTCAGAAATCGTGAGATGAGTTCTGGTGTGATGTAGATTTCAGAAAAGCATTTTCTTTATCGTGCCAACGTTTCAATCTTTTTTGAGATCATCTTCAGAGCTACATTAAATTTTAAAACGACAATAATGATTTTATTAATATTTTATTTTTTTTAGGTCATAAAATTATGTTCCAATTCTATAAGTTTCTAATCTAGCTTTTTAAGAACCGTAGGAAAAATCTATATATAATTATGTTACTCAAGAATAATATATAAAGATATATCTTATAAGTTCAACTTAGCCCACTTTATTAATTTATTATTGAGAGATAGTGAGACGTGGTCTGGTTTGGCACAGGTTTTAGAAAAACATTTTCTTCATCGTGCCAACGTTTCCATCTTTATTGAAATCATCTTCAGTTCTCGAAGTGTTTGTCTTCTGGGTAATTGTGCCAATTCACGCGTGTCGTGCCGAGAGTGCACTCAAGATTGGAGCAATTACGCAGAAACCAAACACTTTGAGCAATGAAAACGATCTCAGCATCTCACGATTTCTGAAAAATTAAATCTTTATTTTGGTTAAATGCGGCCAACTTAAAATCAAATCGATTAATTAAATTTTTTATTGTGTAAGTATAAGTTGAGGTATTTTTTTCGAAAAAGAAATGTAACCTTTAATTTAAAATTAATCCTTTTAAGGTACAAATTAATATTTTCTCAGTTCTCTTGAATGGTGGCAAAACCGGATAGCCTACCACTGGAAATGAAACAATTTTGGTGCCAATTTAATATGTTTCTTTAGAATTCAACTCTTTTTAACTTCAATATAGCTTTCTACATTTCAAATGAACCTTTTTTTTTAACTAAAAAATTAATCTTTTTTTCACTCTGGGTGACTGGTAATCAGAATATAAAATAAAAATATAAGCGATAAACTAGAATTCCTGTATAACTTTTTTTTTAAATATAATTGGACTTTCAGAATACTATACGAAATATTAATTGCAACTGAATTTAAAATTACGGAAAATTAAGTAGAGACAAAAATTAATCTTCTTTTAGTTGCAAATTTCTAAAATATAAAATAATTGATTTACAAAAAATCATATGAAAATTAATATCAATAGAACCAAAGTACGTCCCAATAGGAAGTGTCCATGTGGATGGAGGTCACAATACCTGAAGTGAAAGAGCAGCGGCGTATCTAACCGAAGATCGTGGGTTCGAATCCCGCTCCTGACACTGACTTTTTTATTTCAAATGAAAACCTTAATTAATTAAAAGATAACAATTAATCAAACGGACGATAAAAACTAGTGGAATTAATAACAAGTAAAATCTCTTTTATTTTGAAAAAATTTTAATACACTGCGATGAAGCTTAATTAAAAACCATACAAAATTAAAAAAATTAACCCTATGCAGTTAATGATGCATGTTTTTATGCATTTGATTTATGTTAATTGAATGGAACAGTTTTCTATTTTTGTTGACGCATTTCGCGCAAGATATTCTTGTCATATTCAAATCGCGATAGAATTCTTCTTTTATTTATTTATTTATTTATTTTTTTTTGTATCATAGAAAAGGATTAAAGTGAAATCAGTGTGCCAGATTAAGAATAAAATAAAAGTACTTATGTTAAACGATGTTAATGACGGTGAAATGAAACATTGAGATTGATAGATTACAATAATTTAAGGCTTAAGTTCAACCTAGATATTACGTTTTGTCTTTTTTTTGTGATCGATCACGTAGTAAGGATACGAAGGATTTGTCTTATTATCATGAATATAAATAATTCAATATAATCTTTTCGATCGTTCAGATTACAATGCGATATATAAATTGTTTTTCTTAAACGACACCTTTAAAAAATAAGAGTGGCTGCAAAAATGCATAATCTTCTCGGAGGCGAGGCTTTCCTGGGCGCGTTAATCCAGAGGAGACGTCGAGCAAAGCTTTTCAGACAAGCCGATCGTTCCTTCCTTCGCCCTCCAAGCCGTAGCCAGACTCAAAGCCTTTAATCTGAATTACTCCGACTCATGACATGAATACATAAAGAGATCAATGATTACAAGCCGCCAACGCACCGCGAGTGAAACAAAAACAAAAAGAATCATTAGAAAACTGTGAACCAGTCAATAAAGGGAAGGAATTAATGAATAATTTGTTGTTAGGCCATTAACGGCTACCGCGCCGTTGAGTATAATCGAACGATCCTAATTGAGGGGAAAGTAAAGGGGAAAAAATCGATTCTCGTATTAAAAATTCAAAAAATTAGGAAAAAATTGGACAATTATAAAGCGTATTTGTTATTATTAAGATTCCACATGGCTGAAGATCAAATCAAATTTGTATACTGCGATCAACACGACAAAAGTGATCATCTGATTCCAGATTTACACGAGATCAAATCTGCCCGTGCATGTACAGAGTAGAACCTATCACCTTCCGAAGTCAACCGGCAATTCCATTTTTTACAATTTGCAATAAATTACTGGTAGGCCAGCGGACAACGGCTGTCCAGGGTCATACCTTGTTCTTATCCGTCCAGCCGCCGAAGTTAGCTTCGAGAGGTGATTTTGATCCCCAACATAATCAGTTCTTAAATTCATTCACGTACGCTCTCACGCATCAAGGAGAGGTTCAAAATAAAAAAAATATTTAATCCATTATATTAACTGGTCTATTGGCCAAATTACTTCTTTCGATCAATTAATCTTTTATGTTAGATTTTGGTCGAAATAAAAAGCTAGTGCCACGAACGGGATTCGAACTCTCGATCTTTGGATAAAAACGCCGCTACGCTACCACTTGTGCTATCCTGACCTCGACCCACTCAGACACTAACTTACCATCTCAACCCCACCTTTTGAATTTTCCATCCTTTTTGCCAATTTTCAAATGTCGTGTAATCGGGATTCGATTCTAGGCGATATTCCAAGTTATTCTTCGTTTTACTTACGAAATCCGTTATATTTTATGGATCTATTATATTCTTGCAATTAATTAATCTTTTTATGTAAAATGTTTGGTAATTTAATTAATATATATTACAAAAAAAAATTCGAAATGTTATTGGTTGAGGTGGGAAGTTAGTGTCCGAGTGGATCGAAGTCACGATAGTTCAAATGGTAGAGCAGCGGTGTGAGTCAAAGGTCGTGGGTTCGAATCCCGCTTATGACACTGACTTTTTTATCTCAAACAAAACCATACATAAAAAGGTTAATAAATATTTAAGTTAAAAAAATAATGCAATCTGATTATTTGTCAACGAAAAAAAGTTAGGCTATCCATGACATTAATATTTGTCTTTTAACCCCCCCCCCCTGTCTTTCCACCGATAAGCCAGGAGTAATTTGGAATCAAATTCAAAACCATACTACATTGGGCAATAATATTTAAAACAAATTGCCGAATAAAAACAAACTCGTCTTTTATTGAACGACTAATATGCGTGGGCTTGAATAATCAGTTGCGCTAAATCTGCAAGTAAGGGTGAAAGATTAAAAACGATCATAGGCGGACGAGATAAAATATAGCTTGTCGAAGCAACAACCCGTTTCTGCCTTCTTTTATCATATTTAATAATCTGAAATAATATATCAATTTTTGTTTATAATTGAAGATATATTGGCATTTTGTCCTGAACCCTTTAAAAGGAAGGAGTGTAATACGGTTTTTGTAATAGAGCATACCTTATTTAAGGATGCAACTAATAACTATTTTGCACCTCTTCTCATAGGTCGAGAAGGTATAGCTCCTGCCCATTCCTTATTTATTTTGGGTGTCTCATTTTTAAAAATTTTTTTTACTACATTTATTTGATATCTACAACTACAAGTGATGTATTAAGTAAATATGTTCGTATAAGTTGAATTATCATTTGAAGCTCTTGGAGGAGAAGTTGCCCAGTGGCAACACTCGTTTACACTGATATCTTGTTCAGTAATTATTCATGTATCGTGAGATGCAGCCTGGTGTGCTGTAGGTTTTGGAAAAACATTTTCTTTATCGCGACAACGTTTCGATCCTTATTGAGATCATCTTCAGTGCTCAAAGTGTTTGTCTTCTGTGTAATTTTGCCATTCTTGGGTAGGAGAGGACACTCTCGACACGACACGCAAGAATCGCACAAGTACACAGAAGGCAAACACTTTGAGCACTGAAGATGATCTCAATAAGGATCGAAACGTTGGCACGACAAAAGAAAAAATATTTTTCTGAAACCGGCATCACACTAGACGTTATCTCACGATTTCTGAATAATTAACTTTGAAGTCAAATTGAATCTAAAATTTCTAGCATTCTATAAATTCTTTTTTTCACATTCTATATGTATTTGTAAAATTTAATCATTGTTTGTAAATCCCAGAGCCTGAAGATGATCTCAATAAATATGGAAACGTTGGCACGATAAAGAAAATGTTTTTCTGAAACCTACAGCACACCAGACCGCATCTCACGATTTCTGAATAACTATCGATTAACGGCTACAAATCTCTACACTTATTGTAGTTGTACTAATTAATATTACTAAAAAATTTATTTACAAATCGTGAGATGCTGTATGGTGTGATGTAGGTTTCAGAAAAACATTTTCTTTATCTTGCCACTTTTCCACACCCAAAATGTAACTCTTACATATAAACAATGTTTATAAATCCCAAGCCCTGAAGATGATCTCAATAAATATGGAAACGTTGGCACAATAAAGAAAATGTTTTTCTGAAACCAACATCACACCAGAACGCATCTCACGATTTCTGAATAACTATCGATTAACGGCTACAAATCTCTACACTTATTGTTCAGTCTTCACACAATGAGGTCTTAGCGGGGCCATTTTTTAAATTTTTTTGGGGGTGTGGAAGGGGTATAGTGATTTGTTGTTTGCCAATAAGTTAAATTGTTTTTAATATCAATGTGAAATATATGAAAAAAGGCCATTTATATGATGGATCACTGGATTCGAACCCGGGACCTTTACAGTGAGGAGCGCCATGTCAACGTCTAAACCGTTACGGCCACCGCCACCCCCTTCACTGACAGTTGTGAACTAATTAAGAAATTCAATTATTAACAGTAATATCTTTACGATCATTGTTTAACTATTTCAATTTATGTATTATCAGAACGGTTAATTAGCTATATATCAGCAGATTACGCGACATTTGAAAAATGGCAAAAAGGAGGGAAAATTCAATAGGTGGGGTTGAGTTTGGGCAGTTAGTGTCCGAAGGGATGGAAGTCACTCAAGTGGTAGAGAAGCGGCGTATCAAGCCGGAGGTTGTGGGTTCGAATACCGCTCGTGACACAAATTTTTTTATATCAACTTAAAACGTTAGTTAATTAAAATTGTTTAACGTTCAAATAGGTACATTGTTTTTGTATACATTTATTTTTTGCTGCTAAATAAACATTATTTTTATTACTAATAACTGTTTATCTTCTATAAAATTTAAAGTTCAAGTGAAATAATTGCTTGGAACGATCAAAATAAAAAATAAATAAATAAAAAAGGTTCCAGTCTAACAGGCTAAGATATGAATAATGCCAATCTATTCTTGGTCGGTGATTAGTGTCATTTTACCGTAAAATATCATCGGCGATATCGCTTAAAATATTTTTGTTGATAAATTATCAATTGAAATTAAAAAAAATTGACTGTTTCTTAATGAATTAGACTAGGGACAGAAACTTGACAGCAGATTGACAGGAAGAATTAAAAGAGAAATGAAAATAAATTAGCGTATTTATCTTCGACAATTATTCCATTAGTAATTCCCTTTCATTTCCCGTCGTTAAATTAGAAAAATAAATCATAATGGAAAAACAAATTTTGATACAATCGAGATAAAATTCTGCCAGTTTAGTATTTAAATAAGGAGAGCGAATAGTTTTGTATAGGAAGCAAACTGATGAGGCGGGAAGAAGTAGAGTGATTTCAATAATAAATGTGATTTCTTCTGTTTTCGACGTTGATTTACTTCATGGTTTTAGAGATGAATATTCTTTTAAGGAATTATTGGTTGATTTATTGTCAAGTAGAACACCCCCATCATAGCATAAATTTGATTTATTGATAAAACGATAATTTATCAAGATAGATCTGTTTGTAATCGTCCAAAGTTTTGCTTGGAATTTAGAAAAGAAATCGGTTTCTGCGTAAATCACGAGACGGGTCCGATTTTATTTACATACTATCGGAAACGGTCCAGCCTCTCGAGAAAGGCCTTTCGGTATTGAATAAAGGCTTATATGAATAAATTAAGGGGAGGCTTTGCAATATTCACAACCGCATTAGAAGTGGGGTTAGGAGATGAATACCCTCTTTGGAAGCCGCTCGATCCACGCCGGGTCACTGATGAATTTTAATTACACCTTTTCTTAAGAGTTCGGCGGATATCGGGGTTGTCAGTTCTCTTCTTAATTTAAACTTTAGCCCTCGCGAAGCCCCCTTGCTTTCAACTTCCAAGTTCCTACGAGATGATTTTTCGCGAAAGAAGCCCGCCGTTTTTTTTTTTACCCAATTTTCTTCAGGGCTTACTTTCTACCCACACCAGTTCATCCTTGCGAAACAAGTATAAATGTTCCGTGCGGCCGAAACCAATGTAAAAAGGAAAAGTTCTATAATTCCCCCCCTTCTTCCTCGTGGAATTTATTTACGATACATAATGACGCAGGCCGGCAAAAAGACATATCCCGACGGACCGCTAAATTGACAAACTTTTAATTGAATTCCGGCTATGGGAGGACTCATAATTGGATGGATTTCATTCAATTTGGTTCAACTCGAAAATAATTAGACCTTTTCAGTATCAATATCATGTTTTATCCTTTTAAGAAATTTAACCTACTTGAAACTTCCCAAACGTCTTCTCTCCTGCCCCTTGTACATTTCTCTTTTTATAACTCCAGAAAATTGAAGAAATTTTTTTGCGGCCTTAGCCTGAGCAACCGTAGGCATGTATCAATTTATTTATTCCAATACTTAACTAATTAATTCTTATCTGGTCAATCTTTTTAAGGAATTTACTACATGAACCTTAAGTCACCGGACTCCAAAATTGACTGGTAGTTATTCAGAAATCGTGAGCTGCGGTCTGATGTGATGTTGGTTTCAGAAAAACATTTTCTTTATCGTGCCAACGTTTCGATCTTTATTGAGATCATCTTCAGGGCAATTTTTATATTCAATTAAATATTTCTATTTATTTTTTTTGCATTGCATAAATTCATTTTTTCACGTCCTACATGTATTTGTTAAATTTAAACAATGTTTGTAAACCCAACGACTAAAAATTTCTCTTCCACTTGAGGTATCGTGATTTCGATCGACTTGGGCACTAACTTCCCTTCTCAACACCACCTTTCGAATATTCCCCCCTTTTTGCCACTTTCCATATGTCTTGTAATCCATTTGATTCCACTGACTGACTTGACGTCCATTTTCCTTTGGGACGCGAACAAAGAAATGGAGTGACAGGTTAATATAAGTAATGGATGTTTTGTTTTGCAATTATTAATTTTCACATTGTTTAGAATATAAATTCAGAAAAGCCTGTTTCTACTTCTTGTGACTATATTAAAAAAAAACGATGCCAACGTTTCGACCTTTATTGAGATCATCTTCAGGGCCTTGGATTTACAGATACAGATTTATACGCTGTATTTTAAATTTAACAAATACAATGTATAAATTCACTTTTTCCACATCCTACATGTATTTGAAAATTTAAACAATGTTTGAAAATCCCAGGCCCTGATGATGATCTTAATAAAGATCGAAACGTTGGCACGATTAATAAAATGTTTTTCTCAAACCTACACTACATCAGACCGCATCTCTCGATTTCTGAATAATTATAGAAGCAAGTTTGGTAAAACTATGCAAAATAACGTCAAATATAAAGTTTAAAGTTAGTAGAATGAATAAGGGATGTTTTGAAAAAAAAGAAGAATTTATCAGGGAAAAGTATCAGCCCAGTTAATGTTATAAAAAACAAGATAAACATTTCCTGTTGTCAAACAATGCCGTAAGGAAGAATATTTTTCTAAATTTAAAACCCGGGAACAACATGCAAAGCAAAAAGACAGAGACATTTTTTGGCATATTGCCGGGAGAAAAGCAAAGCATTAAGGGAACGTATTTCTCAGTACGCCCAGCAAGAACATATCCTTTAGTTGAGATATTCTACAAAAAGTCAAATCCGTACTGTTGAAATTTGTACTTTTATCAGTTCTTTTCAGTGTTAGAAAGCAGATTCCAAGGTTTCGGCCTATTGTAAGGACATCATCAGGGGAAAACCACCTTAAATAGGTTTAAAGATTGACATATTTAGATTTTTTACGTAAACTATTATCATCACAACAGAAACTTCCCAGAAGAATCCCCTCGAAACTTCTTCTCAGACTGAAGAAACAATGGCCGGAAGATCTCCTAGAAAGTGATAGTTCTGATAGTGAAAGTTATAATGACAAAAGTACCTATTAAACAGACAGTATGCTGGTATTATTGAGTAATATTAACGAGTACTTCCTCAACCTTTTTTTTTTAATTTTGCATGTACTGCTCATTGATGCATGTTACTTGAAGGTAGTTGTTATGTACTACATATTTAAAACAAACGGTTATTAGGCCGCGAAATGAAATTATGAATCTAAATTACAAACTGTGGCTCGGGAAAATAATTATCCGTTCGTTATGCAATTTGGGAAAATCTGAAACCTTTAGTTCATAGTTCGATTTTTCAACGAATATAAACGTCAAAAGGACAGATACGTACAAAACTATTTATCTACCTTTTTAATTAATTAAGGTGTTGGTTGAGATAAAAAAGTCAGTGTCGCAAGCGGGATTCGAACCTACGACCTTCGGCTGCTCTACCACTTGGGCTCTCGTGTCTCCAATTCTCTCGGACACTAACTTCCCATCTTAGTTCCACCTTTTTGAATTTTCCCTCCTTTTTTCTATTTTTGAACTAAATGTGTGATTACTCTATTTGATCCTTGACGACAAATGAAAGGGCTATGGAGAGCTTTAATATAGTGTACTTCATTTTTCTTAAATAATTCATTAGAGTTCGTGGTCCGATTGAACGAATTACGATTTTTAAATTAATTAACCTTTATAGGTATTAGGTGAGAGAAAAATGTTAGTGTTATGAGCGGGATTCGAACCCACGACCTTTGGCTAAATACGCCGCTGCTCTACCACTGGAGCTACAAAACAAAATTTTGGTACAATTTTGGGTGTGAAGTATGTTTGCCTGAAGAAAATGTATTAATTAATTTATTAGATTTCATGGTCCGCTTGAATAAATAAAT
Source organism: Cimex hemipterus (assembly GCA_039619505.1). Taxonomy (NCBI): domain Eukaryota; kingdom Metazoa; phylum Arthropoda; class Insecta; order Hemiptera; family Cimicidae; genus Cimex; species Cimex hemipterus. Next base: position 10,857,920 of record CM077112.1, on the reverse strand, counting down.
TATTTTCAATTAATTAGCAGTTGGCTCAAGAGGGACAATTCTAAAAGTTTGGATTGAGTTGGGAAGTTAGTGTCCGAGTGGATCGAAGTCACGATAGCTCAAGTGGTAGAGCAGCAAAAAAACACTTCACACCCAAAACTATACATAAAATTTTTGTTTTGTAAATGAGAAAAATTGTAAAAGTACCCAGCAATTGGTAGGAAAAAACAGTGCTTCTAATGAGATGGGATGAAGAAAAATCTGGGTTTTGACGTAAATTTTCGAGATTTGTGATCTAGCAGGATGAAAAAATATTAATGAAATTTGGATAAATTGTTGGCAATATTTTGTTATTTGTAGAAGTATTTTATTTATTTACAGACGTGTTTAATCCTTTGGAAAATATAACTGATTCATTAAATTGAACAAATAAGCTATTATAATTTAATATACATACATTATTTTATTTGTTGCAAAATATGAAATTTATAATTCGATTTGGAATCCGTTGGGTTTTTCATTTTTTGACTCAACTTGAGATATTACAAATTGCAAGACGCGAACCCCCCCGAGGGACTGAAAGATTTGCAATTTATCACGAAGAGGGTTAACCTTTCTGGTGAAACGCAACAGGTGAATCTGAGGTCATATGCAAAAATCAACGACAAACCAGTTAAGAGGCGAGGCATTTCAACTGTTTTCATCGCAGTCATAAAATGCCAATACACCAATTAAACGAGGATACCTTCGCGTTTCTCCACGGCCGTTTCTCGCCGCTTCGAATCGATTCGACTTCCATTTCGAATGGTTGTTTAAATCCATAAAGCCGTTTGTCACAGTGTCGGCGTCTACGGGAAAACGGCCTACCGTCCGCGGAGTTTAACGCCCCGACCCGCCCGACCGGCTAGAACGCTTCCATAGATTTTTTGATAGATACGTCCGCTTCGCCTATTTATAAACGTCTTCGGAAGAGATTCTTCAAAACTTAACGTTCATTAGCCTCGATATGGGGGCCAGACGGCAACGCAATTTGGCCCATTTGAACGTGGTAATTTGTGAGAAATGTAAGGTTCTACTCTGTATTTTCAGATCGATAAATCTTCTCGTCTAGGGCAAACCGAGTTGCCTTCTTAATGAAGATTAATATCAGATTACAAGTGTTATTTCGCAAATTATGGCTCCTGAATATTTTTAAGCATTTCAAAAACCCCTGATTGAAAATATCTTGAAACTACTTTTTACGATAAGGCAAAATCGTAGTTGTACTAATTAATATTACTAAAAAATTTATTTACAAATCGTG
>CM077112.1:10838288-10854344 GCA_039619505.1 Cimex hemipterus | reverse complement strand
AGAGAGAGAGAGAGAGAGAGAGAGAGAGAGAGAGAGAGAGAGAGAGAAGAATCAGTTATATCAAAATTCCATCAAAACCTTTCTTCTGTAACAATGGATAACATCATGATGTAAAAATTTTGACATCAAACCTAGACTACATATGAAAATAATGTTTATTTAACAATACTTTTGAAGAATCTATGACACCAGCAACTTAATGTGCTATAATTTGTTTTATTAATTTTTCTTCAAATAATTACGCGATATTTATTCTTTACCCAACACGGGTAAAGAATTGGTTATATAATTTATTTACAAAAAACGATTTACCTCAGAAGAGCCGGAATCAGTTTTGGATCGACGATGACTATAATTGACCACACAACACTTTTCCCTGTATATCCTCACCTGTAATAAAAATAATATATATTAACATAATTAAAAATATAAAGTATTTTATAAATAATCATACTTATGACATATAAAATAATAAACAAATAGTGAAACTATTTAACGTGTGATGATTACTGACCGTTTACTCGATGATTATTCGGAAATCGTGAGATGCGGTCTGGTGTGACGGAGGTTTTAGAAAACATTTTCTTTACCGTCCCAACGTTTCGATCTTTATTGAGATCATTTTGCGTTCTTCATCAACTTCACGAAAAGAATCCCATGTTCTTCATGTTTGACTAATCGCCACGAAACGAACCAAGTACACGGTATTATAAGTATGATATATGATCAAATTTCATCAATAATATGGACACCGAGCGAAAATTAATCAGAATGAGATCGCCAACAATGAGAAAATACTCGCATCGGCTATCCATCAGAAAACCTTTTTGTTGAAATGCAGACAACACAAGGCACTGAAGATGATCTCAATAAAGATCGAAACGTTGGCACCATAAAGAAAGCTAAGTCACACCAGATATATATATTTATAATATTTAACTGTACATATCGTTGTTTAAATATTTAATCAAATACAAAAAAATTGTACTGATAAACTACTTATTTAAAAATATGTTATTTAGTGACTTTCGCAATATTCAGCCGTGGAGAATTGTTCGTAACATTTTTGTTTAATTTAAAATTGATCCTTTTTATAAAAGTTAGGTTTTGAGCCACTGTGTTAAATGTTGATCATATTTCCATTCTAAAGTTTAGAGAAAGGGGAAAACGCTCGAAAGTTTCCTGTTATGATTTAAACATTGTTGTTTCTTTTCAGTCGAGCAAGCAAGCAGTGTAGGATAAACTTGTTTTCCATATTTTCGTCAGGATATGAAGCGAGCATAGAGGATCAAATAAATGTGAATTACAAGTTCAGTTATGATTTTTACCGCAACGCTGACAAGTGGGCGCTGGATAACGAATACAGATGTTTACACGCGCAAAAAACCGCAGGCCTTCTTTTCTCTGGAATGATTCCAAAATGGGGTAAAAGAAGGGGTTAACTTTCCCCCGGGCAGGAAATCTGGGATGGAAAAAGGCTTAAATCTGAATGCTGTTAAATGGAAGAAAGTGGAAAATTACATGAAAAATATTATTTTTCTGAAAATTAATGGTAGAATCGCCATGATTTTCATGTTGTCGACTTACATTTAGAGAAATTCATTCAAGACAAATGTACAAAATTATATGAACATGTGACAATAACTCTGCGATTTTTATAAATCCAGCGTTTCAATTCAGTTCAAATTAATGAAGATTATTACATAGGATTTCACAAAATTCTTGTTTATTCTTTCACCTTCGAAAAATTTTCTCCTCTCCTCTCTATCTGCCCGCCTATCTGTCTGTATGTCTGTCTGTCTCTCTCTTTCTTTCTCTCTCTCTCCCTCCCTCTTTCACCCCCTCCATCTCACTCCCTTCTCGATCCCTCCATGTCTCTATCTTTCACTCTCCCAATTTCTCTTTTTCATGTTTTCTCTCTCTCTCTCTCTCTCTCTCTCTCTCTCTCTCTTGTTTTTTCACTTATTCTTTCCCTCTTCCTCACTCTCCCTTTCTCTCTCCCACTTTCTCTTTTCCATGTTTTCCTCCTCTATCTTTCTCGATTTGTCTGTCTTTACATTTTTCGCTTATTCTCTCTCTCACTTTCTCTTTTTCACGCTCTCCCCCTCTATCTCCCTTGCTTTGTCTCTCTCTCTATATTTTTCACACACACACTCTCTCTCTCTCTCTCTCACTATTTTCTTCGCTTTTTCTCCTCTTAGTGATTTTTCTCTTTTCTCCCTCCTCCCTCTCGCTCCTTTTTTCACTTATTCTCTCTCCCTTTTTCTATCTTCCTCTCTCTCTCCATCTCTCTCTTACTTTCTGTTTTTCAAGCTCTCCCTCTCTATCTCCCTTGCTTTGTCTCTCTCTCTATATATTTTTCACTCACCCTCACTCTCTCTCACTCTCTCTCTCTCTCTCTCTCTCTCTCTCTCTGTTTCTCTCTCAATGTATAATTTTTGTAGGTTGCTATTGATGTGAAATTCCCGCATCATTTTCTTTTATTTTTAATTAATTTTAATCTCTTTTCTTAATTAATTATTTAATTTTTCTCAAGACCAAATCTTGAAAGGTTATGTAAATAAAACGGTATCAATCAATCTCTCTATTTCTCTCTCTCTCTCTCTCTCTCTCTCTCTCTCTCTCTCTCTCTCTCTTTCTCTCTGATTGAGGTGAAATTGCTGTAACATTTTATTTTATTTTTTTGGACCGGTTTCCACAGATGAAAATAAAACCGAGTTTACGTCGATCGACTCCATTCATAAAGACGCTTTTATTAATAGAAATGAATAATTGGCAGCATCTGTCCGAGGTGGTTGTTACACAAAGCCGTGAGCCTATCTATATTTATACAATTAACTGCTCCGTATCCAATGACCTGTTTCGTGGGCACATGTGCTTTATAGTGTCGGTTTTTAGTTTCTGTTCTTCCTCCGTCGAGTAAAAAAATTAGCCTTCCTCGAAGGTTGACGCACGTAATGATCATTTGATCCTCGTTCAAAGATGATTCCGAAGAAACGGGCCCGATTTACGATTCCAGACACGAGCTCACGGCTCACGATTTAAAGGAACGGATGACGAATTGTTGGAGTCGTTCGCCGCTTTTATCAATTTTCTCGTCTTATTCACCCTAGATCTGTTCTTTTAATTCAAACCGTGAAGGATATACATAAAAACTTGAACAAAGGCAATTAGAGATAAATTTATTGTAATAATAACTAAATATTTGTGCGATGTTTACTGTTTTTTCATATAAAAGCATCAACAACTAAATACGTCAAAAAAGTAGGCAAAGACAACTAGACAATTACAACTGGTCAAGTAACGATACATCTATAATTAACTACAACAACTAGTAAAACTGAGCAAATGAGTGAAAGTAACAGTGAGAGAGAACACAAGAGAGAGAGAAAGAGACAGTGAGCGAGAGAGAAGCTATCTTTCTACTTAATTGAGGGGAAAAAAGAGAAAAACCAACATTTTAGACATATTTTGATAAAGAATATTTTTTTTCTATATTTTGTTATAATGCTGAGGTTCAACTGGTAATTTTGAAAACACTCTTGCACTTTGAATTGCAAATGAATTATCAAGTATTGTGGTTCCATGTTTTATGTTTTGTAATAGCTTAGTTTTACATCTAGTGTTTATATTACGTGTATCCCAGCTATATTTTATTTTATATATATATTAAGATATACCATTTTTAAAATTGAGCCAAGAAGGAAACCAGGATGGAGATTGAAATAAAATATATTGGAGAGTATTAGAAAAAAAAAGCTAAAGACAAGACTACTAGAAAAGAAAAATTAAGGGAATTAGAAATTTTTCATCATCTAGTCAGAAGACGATAGAAAAGAAAAAAAGAGATAATAGAGAACGAGGGAAAACACTAAAACACTATGCAAGAATAGAAGGTAGACAGAGAGAGAAATAGAGAGAGAGAGGGAGAGAGAGAGAGAGAGTGGAAAATAGAGACAAAGAAATAGTGATAGAGAGGGACAGCAGGAAAAAGAGAAAGTGAGTGAGTGAGAGAGATAGAGAGAAATAGAGACAAAGAAAGAGTGATAAAGAGGGAGATCATGAAAAAGAGAAAGTGAGTGAGTGAGAGAGAGAGAGAGAGAGAGAGAGAGAGAGAGAGAGAGAGAATGAGTGAAAAATGTAGAAAGACAAAGCAAAAGTGATAGAGAAGGAAAGAACGAAAAATAGAAAGTGAAAGAATGAGTGAAAAATATAGAGAAATAGAGGGACACAAAACAAGAGTAATAGAGAGGGAGAACATGGAAAAGATAAATTGAGTGAGTGAGAGAGGAGAGGGAGAGTGATGGAGAGAGAGAATAAGTGAAAAATATAGAGAGAGACAAAGGAGTGATTGAGAGGGAAAGCATTAAAAATAGAAAAAGAGGGGGGGAGAAAGAGAGAGAGCGAGAAATAGAGAGACACAAAGAAAGGGAGAGTTAGAGAGGGAGAGCATGAAAAAACAAAGTAAGAGATGGAGGGATGGTTAGAGGGAATCAGAGAGAGAGAGAGAGAGAGAGAGAGAGAGAGAGAGAGAGAGAGAGAGAGAGAGGGAGAGCGAAAGCAAGAAAGATAGAGAGTAAGAGTATCTAAATAGAAAGTAAGAAAGAGAGTTGGAGGGAAGGGGAGTGAGAGAGCCATTATGAGCATGAGCAATGGAACCGTTTCCCTCATGTTTTCTCTCTCTCTCTCTCTCTCTCTCTCCATCTGTCTCTCTCTGTCTCTCTCTTTACCACGTTTGTTGGATGTAAGAAAAGTTAGCTAAATAAAACGCTATGGTTCAATTTATATCTCTCTAAGTTTATTTTTCTATCTAAATTTGTGAAATATATTAATAAATCGATTATTCATGCTTTCTCTCTTTCTCACTTTTTCTCTATGCCGCACTCTTTCCGTTTCCTTCTTTCAAGCTCTCTTGGTGCTCTCTTTCCTATTTATGGCTCACTATCTATCTCACTTTTAACACATATGTATTTATTTTACTTTTGAATTAAACATTTTACACTGGAGGTTTCGAAATGTTTTTGTATTATCCTAAACTTTAAGCGTTTCGAAATAAATCTGCGATCGAGCACTCAAAATATATATGACAATTACGTATGGTCTAATGAAGTTCAGGGGATTAATTTTTTTTAAAATATCATTTCTATAATGAAACGCCAGACTATCAAGAAAGCATAGATCAATGTTAAATTTCTTCAACATCTCCCGGTTGAAAGGGATCTGCTAAAGAAAAGTGTTCGAGTCGAGCAATGGGAACGAGGTCAAAGACGGTGATTTATCACCGCATGATTCTGACGCATAGCTTACATTTTCGTTCTGAACTGACATTACCAAAACCCGTTATACCAAGGAGATTGTATATATTTTTAATTAAATACAACAATATCGTAATGATTTTATTATTTCATTAACGAAATTGGACTTCGAATTTAAGTAAAAAATAAGCGATTATTTTATATATAATTTTGTTTAAAATGTTTCTTAAAATGTGTCAGGCGTTACGTGTTAAAAGGGCGTGAATCATTTATTAAAAAAAAGAAATTACGTTGAACTATTTCGATATCGGATATTATCGATTATCTTCGGTTGTTGACCTTATCATTTTTCCCCAGATCTGACGACACGTCAATTTAATTGTAGAATCCGTTTGATAGGAACGAACTGGTAAAAGGAAATAAAGCTTTGAGGCCGAAACGATTAATTTGATTTCACGTTACGCATCATGGAAGATAAATACTATTTATAAGTAGAACTATAGTTCCCAAGTTTTGAGTTGACATCATGAAGGCTTTTTTTCAGGCTGTGTTCTTGATATGATTAAATTTGGAAGTGTAAAACAGCGAATATGCGCAGATAATCAACGAACTGCTGCCAATTATTGTCGGTGTTGGTAGAATTATTTTTCTTAAAATTTTAGAAAAGTGTTGTCTGAAAAAGGTCTGTTGTTCCTGAAGTTTACTCTCTCCAGTATGCTATATTACTAATAGATGTATTTATGTTGTTTTGACATAAGATTATGGAAGTATTTTGTTCAATTTTAAAAACTGTCAATTAATTAAGGTTTTTAGTTGTGAAAAAACGTCAATGGCGGGAGTCGAACCCACGATTTTCGGCTAGATACGCCGCTGTTCTACCACTTTAGCTATCCTGACCTCGATCCACACGGACACTAACTTCCCATCTCAACACCACCTTTTGAATTTTCACTTCTTTTTGCCATTTTTCTCTCGAGACAGGTGAAGTTTTTTTATTGAATCTTAGTTGGCTGTCCGTGGCATTTTCATTTGTCGCCGGGATCAAATAAATTATACGGTATTTAAAAAATTGCAAAAAGGAGGTATATACCATCTCAAATGCCTTAACAAATTGAAATATATTAATTGGACCAGCGGACCACTAAAAGCAGTGAATTTAATAATAAACATTTGAAAATAGCAAAAAGAAGGGAAAATTCAAAAGGTGGGGTTGAGGTGGGAAGTTAGTGTCCGAGTGGATCGAGGTCACGATAGCTCAATTGGTAGAGCAGCGGCGTATCTAGCCGAAATTCGTGGGTTCGAATCCCTCTCTTGACACTGACTTTTTAATCTGTACTAAAAACCTTAATTATTTGTCATGTATTAATTGGTCAAGCGGACCACGAAAGAAGTGAGTTAAGAACTGAAGTAAGCTCGCAGATTTCTAGAATTCTTTTTGTATATATTTGTACGTTATTTAAAAAAAAATTAATTAATTTAAAAAAAAAACCGATTTGTTGTGTTGTCTTTAGTCTTCTTTTATTGTGTTGAATATTTTTCGTAGTCCTGGTTACGGATTTTGTGTACTGCGTTTAATATATCAAGCTAATACATTAACCGGTGTGGGGGCGTCGGGGTCCTCAACGGTTTAGGCGTTGACTCGGCGCCCATCACTCTTAAGTAAAGGTCCCAGGTTCGAATCCAGACTTACAAATGGGATATTTTTTCAAAAACTTTCGTATAACCTCTGCTGTTGTAACCCTCATAAAAAATTGTTGAGCAGTGCGGATAGGTACAGCGTTTCATGTACAATCTTTGTGTATTTATAATTGGTTCTTTTGTGCGATTTTTTCAGTTCGATTTTGCCCGTTGACTTTTGTACAGAAAGTGTACTTTTTTGTAGCCACCTTGTTCTGTATTTATTATTTCATTTGAAAAGTTATTTTTCAGAACTTGCTATTTCCACAATTTCTAGCGTAAACCGAGTTTAAGAGAGTTCCGCCATCGGGGGGAATACAAAATTATAACACGAAATTGAATAAATAATGTTTACTCTAATTTGACAAGCCAACAGAAAAAGCAGTCGCAAAAATGAGATAAATCGTTTGTACTCGTGTTTCCCCGGCCATAATTCAAATGGGACTCGTTAAGGGATGCGCGGTGGTAGAAGGCAAAGGCTCCTCTAGGGGTGGGGGTCTGTGGTATTATAATGTACAGGCCCTTTATGCCAACCGCGCTCTTGAATTATAGTTCCCAGGGTAGCCGAAGCTCCGGCAAACCAAAACTTTTCCTTACGAAAAACCATAAGGGCTGTGTAATCACAGGAAATAAAGATAAACGACTCGACTCCTCTCAAAATGAAATTTTATGGTTCTTTAGGGACATGAGAAGATGGTTTCTACCCCACAGATGCGCCTCTCGTACAATCGTAATTACCCTTAAAGACGATATTACAACCAAAGTAGAGACGGGGGGACTCTGAAAACAATTTGTTTCTTAAACGACGTTTGTTGAATTAAGAAACGATTTGAAGCGTTTAAATGAATGTCAGCCCCAAGTTCATCATGATGGTATGGCAGTTGAAATCATTTTAAATATTTTATTAATATAGCGGTAACGTTATTTCGCCAAGCGACTTTATTTAAGCGTAGTTCTTTTAAAATTCAGTAGTAGGATTGGTTGAGATGAGCTGGACAGACTTCTTACCGACTTATCTATGACCAAGAAAAAAGCAAATGTATATAAAAAACCAAAACGCCTGGAATCACTCGGGTACTTATGACTGCGAAATACAAAATTGGGCTGTCCTCGAACTGAACCCCGTACTGCTGCTATAACTTATATGTTCGGATATGACCTTCCGATAGCTGGGTTAAGCCTTGAAGTACCCAAAGGTTACATGCGAAGGAAGTATGCGATCTAGTATTTAGATCGGAGAGAAGGATCCGAACTAAACAACGGACTCAAGGAGAGAGAACTGGATTCTGCAAAACCTTGTAATACCCAATTTACTAAATAGTTATTTAGAAATCGTGAGATGCGGTTTGGTTTGATGTAGGTTTCAGAAAAATATTTTCTTTATAGTGCCAACGTTTCGATCTTTATTGAGACCATCTTCAGTGGATACGACACGCAAGAATGGGCACAGAAAACGAAAACTTTGAGCCCTGAAGATGTTTTCCGAAACCTAAATCACACCAGACAGCATCTCACGATTTCTGAATATTTATCACTAAATTAAAGGTAATATAATTAAAGGTCACTAATTACTACACATGACTAAATAGCCCTGTCAGACAGGAAGACGACCACTTTACAATCTTTTCGTATTATTCTGATAAAAAATCCAGTATCGAACTCAGAACCACTGAGTAAATAAGAGTGTGATCATAAGTCGGCCATCGTAATTCTCTACCCTGAATAAGGTTATCTATCTATCACAAATCTTATAACTTGATTTAATTATGTCGTGATAATATACTTTTGCTAGTTTTTGACAGGCCAAATCTGCAGACGAAAATGAAAAAAAGAGAAAAATAAACCCCCAATCGCCTTAATTTTAAACTCAAACATGGACCATATGGTTGCAAGGTGGGAGTTTATTACCAAACAGATAACGCACAATTAAAAACAATAATGTACATACTTTTCTGTAACACTATCGAAGAGTCAACCTATCAAAAAAAATAAACCATCGGCTTTATTTTGTCTGGAATTTAAGGTAAAAAGTAAAAAATATTAGGAGATGGGTAAAACTACATTTGGAAGACGGTGGTTAAATTGAAAAGACTATGAGCTTCGACAAAATGTAAAGTATTTAGCAAGGCGAAACACCTTCACCTACTGGCAAAGTTCAAGTAAAAAACGGCATTACATTTTCCACGAGTATACCGAAACAGGTGAGGGACGCTGCAGCAAACGAAGATTTACTGGCTCTTGGTTGAAACCTAGCAAAGATGAGTATGTAATACTGTAGGGTCAAAGGTCTTCTTAAGAACAGCAAATGTTTCTTCTGCAAATGAAAATTCTGTGAAGAATAGCCTGTTATACATGCGATTCATTGCAATTCACCCTTGCTTTACATATACGAGTAGAACGTCTATACAACTCGAAAAACGTGGTCGCCTATCAAAGTGTGATTATCTGAAGTCTTGATTTTAGTATAACCTCCAGGATTTTTTTGAAAAAGTAAATTTGACATTTCATAAGACTTAAATGTTAGAAGAGGTTTTAAAAATTAAGGAATAGCAATTTGTCTTTTAACCAACTCGAACGTACCGGATAATTTCTATTTACCCTATAATTCTCCCTGGCCCGGCTTCGTCTCTATGAGAGAATCGTGACCGTCATGATTAGTGTGTTTTAATTACCTTTAAACAAGGGGCTTTAAGACTTCACATTAGCCTGGGCAACGCCGCCGGACCAGGCAGTTCGAAATCAATTTTCTTCCTTGGCTCCGCCCAAGTATGTAATTAGTCCCATTCTACTGTTTGGAGGAAGGGCCGCTTTTTCGGATCTCACCGAGAATCCGATGAAGATAATCGTTCCGACTGGAATGAATTATTGTTTAAAAATGAAATATTTAATTTTAACGAACAGATCGTATATCACATAATACATCATGCCCGATCATACCATACATCTATCTAACTGATGGACAAAATAAACGCACCATTCTTAAATTTTATTGTATTTACGATGGATTCATACAATTCATTGTACACCCAAAATAGGTTTGGTTGGAAAAAGAAGACTGAAAGAAAACGTTTATTACCAGGTAAATTCACTAGCTTTCGTGGTTTGCTTGACCAATTAATATCTTTCCATTAATTAAGGTTTTTAGTTGAGATGAAAAATGTCAGTGTCAAGAGCGGGATTCGAACCCACGATCTTCGGCTATACGCCGATGCTCTACCACTTGGGCTATCATGAGCTCGATCCACTCAGACACTAACTTACCATCTCAACCCCATCTTTTGAATTTTCCCACCTTTTTGTCATTTTTCCAAATGTCGTGTAATCAGGATTCTTGGCGGGATATGAAGTGGCCATGAGGGGCTATACTTCGTTTTACTTATTAAATCCATTATATTTAGTGTTCCATTCATAAAATAGCTTTTTTCTATTGATTCTATTATTTTTTCTATTGACTTTCTTATTTAAGATTTTGGTTGAAATGAAAAATGGCCAAAAAGATGGGGAAATTCAAAAGGTTGTAGGTGGAAATACGGAGTTGGTGTCCCAGTGGATCGAAATCACGATAGGTCAAGTTGTTAGAGCAGCCGATGGTCGTGGGCTCGAATCCTGCCCGTGACATTAACTTTTTTCATTACAAACCAAAACCTTATATAAAAAGGATAGTGAATTGAAAGAAGTAAATACCAACTGTAATGGACACATTATAATGTTATTTTATTCCGACGCTTATTAGCTATTATTTGTTTTTTCTGATCAAACAATAGTTTATAATTTAGTACAGCTAGGTGAGAGTCTTTCAGGCATATATAGTTAAAATTCCAATAGTCCCATTTCAAAAATCAGGAATAAAAAGGGCACCCAAAAGTTTTAAGTTCGAGCACGTGGCATTGCCGGTCTGTAACCAAATGTGTAATTGGGTGTTCCTCTCCCGTCATTCCGAAAATTTAATCCAGCATTCTATTTTTTAAATGAAAGTAATCTAGCAATATCCGAAATTATTCAAATTATTCAGAAATCGTGATATGGTGTATGGTGTGATGTAGATTTCAGAAAAACATCCAAGCATTGTAAGGTGTCATTCCAATAAATAAAATAACTTTCAATTAATTAATCTATATTTAAGTTAATGGTTGAGATAAAAAAAGTCAGTGTCACGGGCGGTATTCGAACCCACGATCATTGGCTAGATACGCCGATGCTCAACCACATTCAACATGACCCGTCGTTTCCATCCATTATAGGCTGTTATAACCCTGGGTTTTGCCCTATTACTATACGCTGAAGTTGGTCCGGAATGTGTTCCATTGGGCATAAAGCTTCGAGCTGCTGATACTACGCATTCAATTCAGGTAGTCATCCACAATACTATCCACTAAAGGTGCATGGGATTATCCTGCATTAGCGAGAAAACCTTGTAGATGTCAAATGGCGAGTGTAAAAACTTTGCACAACTAATTCGGTCCGGGCGTCCAAGTTAATGCACCTCCAAAACTTCGACCCACTATGGCATGCCACCTGAGGATACAGCACCTTTTCACTTGAGCGTCCACGTATGAACTTAAGCCTATCTGAAAATTTGAGGTGAACTCTCATCTCATCTGAACAGAGAAGTTGTCTCCAATGTTCGAATGCCGAATTTACAATGCTCATGCAAATTGAAGTTCGGCCATTTTTTGAACTGAGGTTAGAAGAGGTCCGTGAGCCGGAGTACTGGGTGAGGTTTTTTCATTGAGCCTTCTTCTAAAGATTCTTGAGAAAAACGAAAGATGCCTTATTAAATTTCTCACCTCATTTTCCTATGCGATAAATTTAATCCATTTCAGAAAAAATCAAACCACACCACACTACCATACACATCTAATATTTTCTACGTTGTAAGAGATAATATGTAACATACAAGACAACCAAAGGTTAGAATATTTCGAATTTGCATTTCAACTTTCCCAGACTTGTCAACTAAAATGCACACGCGTTATAAATTTTCAACGGGCGAAGCCAGTATGAAAGAAACCAGTTGACGTTTGACGAGATAAAAGGAACAACTCGTGACCGGACGAGCCTAACACTTTTGTTATCAAGTTGCACAACTTGCAGTTGGAAAAATGTTCTCTTATCGCAACTTGTTCGTCTGCCTCTGACTTTCTTTATCAACATGTCGTTATAAAAAAAGAATTCTCATTATCGCTTGTATTATCAACTAAGAAGGAACGGTCGGATAGGAGGTTTAGTTTTGACATATTTTTTTGCAAGCGGAAATAGATCTTTTTTTCAACTCGATAAAATTTGATAATAGGAGTTTTTCTGAACAATTTCTAATTTAATAAATGATACTGAAACCATTCATTAATTGTTTTTATATTGTTTATATTTTATTCTGTTTTAATATGTACGTAATTAATTAATCGAATCAAAATGCGCTGTTGTAGAGGGTTAAAGAATCTCGAAATGCCTTTCAATGTAAAAAATCTTATACAATATGATAGTACATCCAACAATAATAAAGAAAAACGTAGCAAATTATGTGGTTGTAGTTATGATATTTTGAATACAGGACCCTTTTTCGTCTTGATTTTGGAAAAGAATAAAATAAATTACATGCTAAAAACAAAATAAAATAAAAAGCCCTTTTGTAGTTTTCGTAATTCAATTACATATTACTATAAAGTCTCTCTTTCCTCGTGTACCGGATGTCACTGGTTCTTCACACATGGTGTCTTCCGGTCAATGGCGTTTATCGTGAAAGGATAGCATTTTGATTGAGAAACAAACGCGGACCTTGATTCAACTCGAGACAGTACTATGTCAAATTTTTAACACACTGTCTGGTTTGTGTACATATAAATAATAAATCAGAATAGAGGAGGAGGGAAGTAAAGAAAAACGAAGAGTGATTATTAAGTACACGCTGTTACGTTTGTGGGCTGTAAAAACTTCAATAATAAATGAAATTATGTTGAATGTATCCTTTTGGAAAAAAATAGAGTAGAAGCTTGAAATTTTTAAAACGTTTGTTTTGCCAATTAGCACCGTGTGCTAGCAACATCGTTTTTCTGCAATCGTTAAAAGATTGGTCCTAAAATAAACTGCTCAGTTGAAAGAAACCGTTTTGCATTCGGTCCATTCAGCAAATGGACAATAAGAAGACTTCTTAAGTCATCAGGAAACGAGAATAGTTTGTATCATAACTTTACTTCTCTGTTAAAAAAGGTAGTTGTTAAATGAAAAATTCTAAAAAGATTTAATGCCCGGATTATTTAAAAGGAATATGGTGGACGCATTTTAAATATTTTTCTTATCTTTCAAATTCATTTACAAACCATTTCAACAAAACTGATTTTAAATAATTGAACAGGGTGATTTTGGAATACCGAGAATTAGGTATGAATAAAGCAAGAAATTGAATAGTGCGGTCTGGTGTGATGAAGGTTTTAGAAAAACATTTTCTTTATCGTGCCAACGTTTCGATCTTTATTGAGATCATCTTCAGGGACTGGGATTTACAAACATTTAACAAATATATATAAAATATGGAAAAAAGTGTATTTATTCAAAGGAAAATATATTGTTTATATTCAATCAATGTTTATAAATGCCAGGGGCTGATCTCAATAAAGATCGAGGCGTTGGCACTATAAAGAAATTCTTAAACCTACCCCATCACCCGATTTCTGAATAATTTGAATAATTTCGGATATTGCTAGATAACTTTTGTTTAGAAAAAGTATTTGCTGGATTAAATTTTCGGAATGACGGGAGAGGAACCCCCAATTACACATCTGCTTACAGACCGGTAATGCCGTGTGCTCCACTAAAAACTTTTGGGTGTCCTTTTTCGTCCTGATTTTGGAAATAGCACTATTGCAATTTTAAATATGTATATCTGAAGGTCACTCACCTAGTAGTACTAAACTAGAAACTATAGTTTGATCGGTGCAACTTACCAGAGAAAATAAATAATAGCAAAAGTGTCGGAATAAAATAACATTATAATGTGTCCATTACGTTAGGTGATCTATTTACCGAATAATAATTAACTATTCTTTTTATATAAGGTTTTGGTTGAAATGGAAAAAGTTACAATCGAGAGCGGGATTCGAACCCACGATGTTGGGCTCAATACGCCGCTGCTCTAACCGCTTGAGCTATCGTGACTTCAATCCACTCGGACACCAACTCTCCACCATTACTTACAAACTTTTGAATTTTTCCTCCTTTTGGCCATTTTTGATTTCAACCAAAACCTTACATAAAAAAGATTAATTAATTGAAAGAAATAATTTGGGTAATAGAAAAGTATATACAATGGATTTAATAAGTAAAACGAAGTATAACTTCAGTGACAGCTCACCGTAGCAACTTCATATCCCGCCAAGCATCCTGATTACACGACATTTGCAAAATGGCAAAAAGGCGGAAAAATTCAAAAGATGGGGTTGAAATGGGAAATTGGGGGAATCCGAGTGGATCAAGGGCACGATAGCTCAAGTGGTAGAGCAGCGGCGTACTTAGCCTAAGATCGTGGGTTCGAATCCCCCTCGTGACACTGGCTTTTTCATGTCGACTAAAAACCTTAATTAATTGAAATTGGACAACCGGACCATGAAAACTAGTAAATTTAATGAAAATAATGATAAAAACATAATAAAATGAACAAATCTTTAAAATAAATAAATAAACAAACGGTGACTATAGATGATTAAAAGCAAACGCAAAAGCGAAAAATAATAGTAACGTAGATTAAAATAAATGACTAATGGAGGCTGAAGCTCGTGAGTTCGAATCCCGTTCGTTAACCAACTTTTTCATTTCATCCAAAACCTTACATAAAAAGATTAATTATCATGTGTCTAGTCCTATTAAGGCTAATTCCTACAGTTCTTTTGGTTCGAAAGAAGTTTTTTTTTCTTACAGATCGCCTGTACTAATCTATCCCCAGTGGTCCCATCACCAAAGGCTTTCGTTTCATCATTCTTTTCTTTTTACTCAATAAGATTAATTTTTATTCAATTTTAATAGGATGTTTGATGTTGTTGCTTTTATCTTTCAGTAGATACCCAGAATCGTAATATATTCGCGATTTAATTTACACGGGCTCAATTAATTTTTTTTTCTGTGACAGAAAATTTCGCATTTCTCTGTAATTAATCCCATTACGGTCGTTCGCTAATGTGATTAGGTTCGAGTGAAAACTTTTTCCGACTGGGAGCGCTCTAGGCTCTGTTGAACAAACACGGTTTTGAATGGTACTTTGTTGCCAAACCCGGGCATTGTTCCTTCGCCCCTCCTCCTAGTCGGTATTAGTAACTACGTGCCCTGAATCTCCGCTGGCGGTGGCACTTCCGAAAACGTATTATTATTCAAGATGTCCCCACCGGAATCAGACGGTAGGCAAGGCAACCCCAGGGATTCATTTTATTTGCATCCAACATAAATATTCAATCGTTTTTTTTCTTTTTTGGTCGTTCTAATTAAAAGCGATAAAAAGTATGGCAGAGGTAAGATGAATGAGAAAAAAGTCCTGGCAGTGGAGGGGGGAGCAAAGAGTATAAAAAGGAAAAAGGAAGAAAGTTGGGTCAAAAGGTGTCTACTTTGGAAGAGTCTCTTTTGTTTCCTTAATAGCTGGCTGGCTTTGAAGAGACTACCCTTGGATTACCTCTACTTCATTTGAGCCGAGAAACGCCTGCTCAGGAATAAATCATCTGAAATCTCTTTTCCGGGATTTAAGAGGATTTCTCTCGCAGAATCTTTGATTCGTCAGGGGTGCCCTGATATAAAATTTATACACAAAAAAATCAAATAATTCCAGACCTGAATAATAATAAGCGTATTATAACTAGGGATGAAAAATTATTTCATATCACTTGATGAGGTAAAAAATGAAAAAATACGTCACTTACAGAACCGACCGTTTTAACAGTTAATTTCTAAGACAAATAATGAGATAAGTTCTTCTTATCTGTTCAAATACAACGCTTTAAGTTAATATTTCTTGTGATTGTTCTTAAAGTTGAGATTATGAAATAAATATTAATACCTCTCTCTCTCTCTCTCTCTCTCTCTCTCTCTCTCTCTCTCTCACTCTCTCTCAGTCTCACTCTCTCTCAGTCTCTCTCTCTCTCTCTCT
>CM077112.1:10801711-10823085 GCA_039619505.1 Cimex hemipterus | reverse complement strand
CTCTCTCTCTCTCTCTCTCTCTCTCTCTCTCTCTCTCTCTCTTGCTAACTCACTCTCTTATTCTCTTTTTATCCCCTTTACCACCCTTTGAATCTCCTTATCTCTTCTTACCATCCCTTATAATTCTCTTTATCTTTCTCTTCGTCTGTTTCTATATCTATCTAGTTATTAGGTTTTCGTATCCTTTATCTGGCCCCACATTATATTTCAACCAGACCCACAGTTCGAACAGAGTACATGACCATCAAGTCCCACAAGAATGATCAGGGCAATAATATATTTTTCCTTTCGGAAGAGTAAACAATATTTTATTTTCCCTCAATACCGATCGTTTTACTACACTTCATCATCAGTGTTTGTTTTATGTCAGGTATACCGCCGAAAATTGTCATCAAATATATGGAAATTTCGATTAATTAAGGTTTTGAGGAGGACAAAAGGTCGGATTAAGATGGAAAGTAAGTGTCCGAGTGGATCACAGTCACGATAGTTCAAGTGGTAGGGAAGCGGCGTATTTAACCGAAGGACGTGGGTTCGAATCCCGCTCGTGACGCTGTCTTTTTTATCTCAACAAAAAATCAATTGAAAGATATTAATTGCAATGCAAACCACGAAAACTAGTAAATTTAATAAGTAAAATTAAGTATATTTCACTAAAGCCGAGGCCTTTTCGTTTGTCGCCGAGAATGAAAAGGATTACACGACATTAGGAAAATGGCGAAAAGCAGAGAAAATTCAATAAGGTGAGGTTGAGATGGGAAGTTAGTGTCCGAGTGGATCGAAGTTACGATAGCTGAAGTGGTAGAGTAGCGCCCTATTTAGCCGAAGGTCGTGGGTTCGAATCCCGCTCATGACACTAATTTTTTGTATCTCATCCAACCCCATACTTAAAGCTATTATTAGTAGTAGTATTCGTATTGAATGATACTATAGCCTTTTTTTTATTATCTCCTAGAAAAATCTTAAGGCAAATTAGATTAATGATTTCCAATTTTATACTTCCTGCCCTCTCAGACAAACTCACGCTCCGATTGCAAAATTTAATTCAGTAATGGGGTAGTTTTGGTTTTTCGTTATTAATTCATTCTCTGATTTTATGTGGAATTGGGAGCAGGCGGATTTTTTAAATTAATAATGTTTTTAATTTTCCCGTGTGGCTACTCAATACACGAAATTTACACGTCCGACCGCAAAACCAAATCAACCAATTGATATAATTGGAATAACGAACAGATAAAAAATCCTGCTGGTTGCTCAAACGTGTAAATAGATTCCGGTTTGAAAAGGCGCCTTGAATTAACTAATTGCCGTCAAACGGCCATTGTATGTAAATTAATAACCGACTGACTGCTTGAGTAGCAACGAGGCTCATTAATATTATGTCACCGTTGAAGAGATCGTTCGCTAAGACGACGTGGGAACGTTTGTTATTTGTTGTTAGTTTAACAATTGATCATACCAATGTAGAACAGAAGATGAAAATTAAATGCAAGTTTGGTCAAATTAATCTTAGGGAAGAGAATGGGTAAGTAACAGCGAGCAACTGTGCGCGAGAGACACAAAGAGAGACGGACAGTCAATGAGAGTTGGAAAAAGAGAAAATACATTGCTGGAAAGAGGGAGAGAAAGAGTGTGAGATTGAGAGAAAGACAAACAGAGATAGATGAACAGAGAGAACGAGAGAGAGAGAAACAGACAAACATAAAAAGATGGAGAGAGATAAAGAAAAAGCGAAATAGAGAGAGACAGAGAAACAGAGACAGATGAACAAAGAGAAAGAGAAAGAAACAGAAAGAGAGAGGGGGAAGGATAAAAAGAAACATAGACAAATGAATAGAGAGAAAGCGAGAAAGAGAGATAGATAGAGAGAGAGAGAGACAGAGAGAGACAGACAGAAAAAAGAGACAGATGGACAGAGAGAAAGTGAGAGAGAGGCAAACACACAGACAAACAAAGACAGATGGACGTAGAGAAAGAGAAAGAGAGAGAGAGAGAGAGAGAGAGAGAGAGAGAGAGAGAGAGAGAGAGAGTTTTATCATATGTATAATTATAAAACGAAAATCATTCTGTTCATACGATTTTGTCTTGAAAATCTCATAAGTCAAATTTCGAAATTCTACGGAATTGGCCGTGTGCTAGAACATCCCAGACGTTTGAGCCTATCCTGCTACGAAAGTATCGCTCGTGTCAAAGTGCTATTAAGCCAATTAGTATGTTTAATTAAGGGTTCCCTTGTTTGCGTTGCTTTTTGCTGTAGCCCAGTCGACAACAAAGGTGAGCTAATTGTGGAGCTGTTTGTACAACTGATGCCCTCTTCTGTCATTGATACGCCATTGTAACCGAGCCTTCTAATGAGTTACAGGATGCAACAATGCCTTTTGCTTCTTCGTTATCCACGGTACGACTCGCCCGGAGCTAGTCATTTAATAAGTCCTTTTCAAACGGACTTGAATGTAAAACTCATTTGAAAAATGTCGGAGGCATTGAAGGCCCATTCATTGTGTCTTTCAGGCGGACACAAAGGAAATGCGTGTCTTCCGAATCGAATTATTCTCGGGTGTAATTCTAGTCGGAAAAGAGAATTCGGAATTCGACTTGGTAAACAACCTAACGAATTTTTACTCTCTCCAATTGTAAAACAAGACTGCAATATATATCTTTTCGTTTCTGGAATACGTTATTTCTTCATATTGGTACATGTCCAAACCTGCAATATCAGTCCTATGCCTTTGTGCATGCTCAAGAGCATTGCTCTACCTTCCTTTCCTTATTCCTTGTATCTAATCTACCGTGCTTTCTTCCCCTTTATAGTCGAGGGCGCACATCGGATTTCCAATTCAGATCTCCAGGTAGTCCCTTACAGTTTCATTCTTTCCAATTCGAACCTTTCCCCTTCTTGAGCAACCTTTTTTTTACACCTTACTCATATCAAACCCTCCCCATTCCTGAATTGAGTAAAAACGTTACTGTAACTATTTCAAAAATATTGGCATTCCTTAAACAAATATTTTGTCAAACGTATCATTAAAAATAAAAATGCAATTGTAAAAAGGAGGCATCGTTGACGACTTCATTGCCTATAAAACGTGGCTTACCCTCTGCCTCTTTCATTAATTCTCTCTCTCTCTCTCTCTCTCTCTCTCTCTCTCTCTCTCTCTCTCTCTCTCCTTCTCTCTTTATCTCTCTACACTTTCTTCATTTCCGTTTTAATTTACTGTGAAAGGCGCACATGCACATTTAAATCTCTCTTTCCTCTATTTCTCTCTTTCTTTCTCCCTGTCCACCTCCCTCTCCCTCCCTCACCCCTCTCCTTATTTATCTATCTCTCTATCGATCTATCATTATCTATACATCTCTTTCCCTTTCTCTCTATCTCGTTTTATTTCATTCTCCCTATCTCTATCTCGTTCTCTCTCATTCACTCTCTCTCCCTCTTTCACCACATTTTCTTCATTTCCGTTTTAATTCACTATGAAAGGTGAACATGCACATTTAAATATATATCGCCAAAAAGGAAAGAATCCATTTTTCTAGATTTATTCGTACAAGAATGCTTTTATTTTTTCCTGTTTGCATTGTATAATGGCTGAAAATTTTGATGGGGTTTTGGTAGAGCGTGGCGTAGCGTGAGCGACAGCACCCTTTTCTTTCGCAAGAAGTTTATAAGTAGTACGGACAGAGAAAGCCTTTTCTGTTCTCCTCCTTCTCCGAACCCGCCGCCGCCCCCGCACGCAACCGCCGTCCCCCTTTCGCTCACGACGGCAGATTCAATAGAATCCGTTGAGGCGCAATCGACTACTCTTTAGAAGGATTGCGAGCAATCCGAAAGAGCTTTTCTCGGGATGGTGCGGCTCGGATTAGGCATTCGGGAACCTCTCAATCACCCGGTGAAACACTATTTACATCTCGGGACACGTTCCGTCTCATCCCGACAGCCCGCCCCCTCGGTGCACAACCTCAAAACCACTTTCCACCCTCAGACGCCATCCCCTATGTGAGGAAATTTAGAAGTCCCACGGGCAAGTTCATGATTTCTCTACTTTTTTATATGTGTAGCATTTATTAGTCCGGCCCTCCGAATTAGGTTGCTTCTTTGAAAAAGAACAAAAAAACATGACATAGAAAGAGATATCGAATTTATGCAAGATCGTCACAGATCGTTTATATATATCGTGTCGGTGTTTTTTTATATATATTTTTTAAAAAGTTTTTAATTTTATTTTTATTATTTTTTTTTGTAGGAAACAACCTTTAGTAGTTAGTGGTGGCAATAAACACGTTAACTCTCTTTTCATACACACGGGGTCTTTTCTGTCTATGCCACATATATATAAAACAGTGGAAGCGTCGTTGGGCCGTCTCAACTAACGTGCTAGCGTCCGAGGAGATATCTCGAAAGGAAAGCTTTGTCCTGGCCCACTGCGGATCGGCCACACACCTGCGACTCAAGAGTATCTGCTGGTCGGCGCGAGTCCACCTAGGCGCCCAGCATGCCAAGTTGACAACTCACGGTGTCGCACCTTGGTCACGTACAGGAATCGAAATAGAACACCGCAATCCTCGAGCGTGGCTGCTTAAAGAATTTTTTTTTATTGTTAGCAGATATTTGAATAATGGGTTGTATATAGTAGGGTAGTTATTTTATTTTAGATTTAGTTTATGTTAGAATAGGAGTATGCTGGGTGGCGGTGCAGCATAATATTTCAAGGCCCCACTAAGCCGGATCGGGGCGGAAGATCGAGTACCTCCGACCCGGATTCTAGGCAGAGGATATGCATGTGTGGTTGGAACTGTAAGTAGGAATATGTATGTTTTTTGGTATGAGTGAGTGTGAGACTTATT
This sequence comes from Cimex hemipterus, assembly GCA_039619505.1. Classification (NCBI taxonomy): domain Eukaryota; kingdom Metazoa; phylum Arthropoda; class Insecta; order Hemiptera; family Cimicidae; genus Cimex; species Cimex hemipterus. Next base: position 10,818,243 of record CM077112.1, on the reverse strand, counting down.
TTAGGGATAGCAAGGGCGCCGAAATTACCAAAGAAGTCAATGGCCCCCGACTAGAGCTCAACTTTGGAGTCGCTCAGGTACCAAGCTGAGTGTCTCCCCCTGATATATCATGGAGAGGCCAGAGGTCTCATAGGAGGCCTCGCAATTCTACAACAGTGAAAATATAGGGAATTTTATTTTTCTTTCGAATTACGGCCATCACAGAAATACTAAATACGTAATAGTACATCATGAATTTTTTTTTCCAATATAGACCTCTGCCACGAACCTTTTGAATTCAATAAAATTGATCGTTTAATCCATACAAACATAAGTTTAAATCAATCAGGAACGTTTTGTCGCATTTTATTACTATAATAAATCACTCAAATAATAAATCAAATTCAACGATAAAGTAATCAATCTAAGTAAGACAAAGATCATCTTATTGGAATAATAATTTGGTTTTTGTCCTGGAAGTACGCTTGAAATTCAAATTTGCACAAATGTATGTATAATCTATAATTTTCTATTAAGTACTGAATGCTGAGTAGAAAAGGGGTAAAAGGGCCGCTTCCTCCGAGGGGAGCTCGAAATGCCCTTTGTGATGCATAACATGATCGATAAGTAGAATGCTATGAATACTGCAATAGAATTTCTTACACCGCCCCCTAACCCAAAGATGGGGGGGGTCCTTTTTGAAAGGAAAGACGGTAAATACAAGAAAAGCAGTCAAAATTTGATACTTGACAAATCCACACGGAGACTTTCCGTCTATGCCTACGTTTACATATATGTATATATAAAACAGTGGAAGCGTCGTTGGGCCAGCTCGACTGACGCGCTACTGTCCGTTAAGCCGACTGTCAACCGGTGGAGCCCGGAGGAGATATCTCGAAAGGAAAACGTTTTCCTTGTTGTTTTGAGGTCTAAAACGAAAAATGATCGAGCAATAATAGTTTCGTACGTCGAGTGTCCTGTTATCATCACCCTCACGTTTCACTTATATGTATATGTATATATTATAGCACTTAGTGGCTATGTATATGTGTATATACATATATATCCATATACACATATATACATACATGTATATAAATATACATACTCGTACTCATATATGTTTTGTAGCACTTAGTGGCTATGTATACGAAATATATCCATGTACATATATATATATATATGTGTGTGTGTGTGTGTGTGTGTGTATGTGCGCGCGCGCGTGCGTGCGTGCGATGGTCGTAAATCAGAACCAAAAACCAAAATCCATTCCTTAAATCCTCACTTTAAGTATATACGTTATGTATACGCGCACAAATGCTAGATAAGTGCGCAGCTTTAATTTGCGGCTATGATAACATACGCAAACATTTCATACAGCTGGCACCGAATATGCAATAAACCCGTTAAGGAGAATAAATTCCCAGGAACAATACAGTTATTAATGTTTTAAACGGCCGTATCGCCTGATCCTTTCTTGTTCCGTATTCATATTGCCTTGGACCGTGCGAATAGTAATTTAGAGTCTGGGAGAGCTACGCCTGGAATCCGAATTGCAATAACAGTTGAGGCGATTTATGAAGGAATGGTTTCAAAAGAACGTAAACATATTAGGCGTAATGGGACGGTGAGTTAATGGCTATTTTCATCATCAACTGGCAAAAAACCGTTGTTTAGCCACTGAAAGCAGTGTTTAGAATAGAGCCAATATTAATAGCTATTAAATTATAATAGTTTATTATTTCTAAACAGCATACTGATAAGTAATAGCGTTTCCACATGATCTAATGTACAATAGTGTAAATTTAAATAAATTGTTGAACGCAAAAACATTAATTGCACGTAAAGTGTATATTTCTATTTAGTAAAAAAATCTATTTTTTCATAATTAAAATGTTCCTTTTGACAAAATTGTAATTTAGCCTGTCAACAATCCATATATTACAATTGACATTGTTAATGATATAAACGTCGTTTACTATTTTGAGGATAACAATTAAAAGCCAATGACTTTCTATGGACGAAATATTACTTAAATCTTCTGCAATTAGGCAATGTTATAAATGATTATTCAGAAATCTCACGATCTCGTCTATCAGGAAAAAAACAATTGAACCTATTCATATCAGAAGTGAATTATTCAGAAATCGTGAGATGCGGTCTGGTGTGATGTAGGTTTAATAAAAAAATATTTTAATCGTAACAACGTTAGATCTTTGTTGAGATCGTCAGGGATCAAAGTTGAGGGTTGAGAGTGCAGTACACGACACGCAAGTATGGGACAAATACGCTTATCTTAATATCTTAATAATCTTTAAAAAAATCGAAACGTTGGCACGAGAAAGAAATTTTTTTCTGAAACCTACATCACACCAGACCGCATCTCACGATTTCTGAATAATTAACTTCTGATCTGAATAGATTCTATTGTTTTTTCCGTTATTTGTTTATTTAGATTACAGCTGTACACAAAATTCAGCAAGGCTACAATTTCACGACATGCCTGAAATCTTATGAAACATGCACAAATAATTTATAAATTTCTATTTTTTTATTTATTTTTTTTTTTATTTGGGGGTATAGCGAAATTTTTGTTAAATATGAACGATAATGAGTAGAGACTAGTGACCGTTAATCGATAATTATTCAGATATCGTGAAATGCGGTCTGGAGTGATGTAGGTTTCAGAAAAACATTTTCTTTATCCTGCCAGCATTTCGATCTTTATCGAGACCATATTCAGGGCTCAAAATTTTTGTACTCACGACAGACACAGAATTACACATCTACACGGAAAAAAACGTAAGTTGTGGAAAAAACGTGAATTTATAGATTTTTTTTTAAACATCTAATCATAAAACAGCAATATATTACTGGCACTCTCAACACGACACGCACATGGCACAATTACGCAGAAAACAAACATTTTGCGTGAGTAGACATACTTGAATTGGATATAAAAAATATATTTTTTGCATTGTATAAATTCACTTTTCCCCCATTTTACACGATGATCTCGAAAGGTCGAAAAGTTGGCACGATAAAGAAAATATTTTTCTGAAATCTACATCACACCAGACCGCATCTCAGGATATCTCAATAATCAACAATAATAGTGTGATTTGCCGCTTTGTTTTCGTGTAATTCCAATTAATATTTGTTAATAATTGGCAGTACAATGGTAGCTGATCTTAGGTTAATATTAAACCAAGGCGGTGCTACGGAGTTGAACGGAATTAAAAGAGTACCAAATTCATTAAACTGTAATTTAGAAAATAACAGGACTCGAATGTATGCCGAGACCAGTCGGCAAAAGGAAGATCAAAGGCCACCAATGATAACGGGCCCAAAACATGTCTAAATTGGTACAATGAATCACGAGTATAAATATCTGGCATTTATTTTTTTATTTATTTTTTCATTAACCAAGCAACCCTGAGCATGCGAAGCATTTTTCTAAGTTTCGAAATAGAAAAAGGTTACGCTTTCGACAAAGTGGGTTAACGTTCAGGCATTCCGACATTACGATTTCACCCGTTCGTCATTAGAGCGGTCGACCTTTCACATATCGTCTAATTGGGAAATTCTAACAAATTAACGCGTCGACGTTTCGCAAAAGTGGCAACAACATAGTGGCATGCACGTCGGACGAAGTTCTAGCCGTAGGCCGTCTCTATAACGACGACCCGGGCAAACAGATATTCTCCATTACCGTTAACCATCCGTCTGAAGGCTTCCGTCCTGCAGAACTTGAAAGCACGGCCGGAGCGATATCGGCATCCTTTTCCAGATCTGCTCGTCGTAAAACACTAAGTGGCCGCCGTTATGAGATAACAGTGGAAAAAAGGCCCCTCAATCCGGGTCAACGACGTCAGCCCTCCTTTAAAGCCCAATTTACAAACGAACGGAAAACCACAGCCCTTCAATAACGATTTGGGCAAAAAAATTAAAATCATTCTCTAATCTGATTAAATGGAAAGTGATTTATTACGTTTTAATGACTCAAAAGGAAACGGCAGCAATTGTCGTAATTAGAAGAGTGATTTATGAAGTATTCGATAAGTGTGTTCCGCTCTTAATATGCCTGAAGATTTACGGTTATTTGCTTGAGTCTGTAAATATTAATAACCAAATAAATTATGATATTAAATTCGGCAAGTGAGCAACTTTTGATATTATTTTCCATTAGGGATGCTATTAAATTCATATTTGTTATTTAAACCAATAACATTCATGAAAAAAGTACAACATTTTTAAACACACCTTGGAATAACTTACAGTATAAATTTCAGTTTTTTTTTCTCGCGCGCGGTTGTTTAACAATTGGTTCTAGTAGTGCGGAGCAGTCAGGAAGGAAATCTTTTAGAAAAACACAGTATTTTTTCATTTTTTGACGACGTTTCGACCTTTATTCGGGTCATCTTCAGGGTTCGTATGAATTACGAAACATACTAGAATAAACATTTATTCAATCTATATGTAAATTTTTGTTAAACATGAACAATAATGAGTGGAGATTAGTGACCGGTAATCGATAATTATTCAGAAATCGTGAGATGCGGTCTGGTGTGATGTAGGTTTCACAAAACAATATTCTTTATCGTGCCACTTTTCGATCTTTTATTAAGATCATCTTCAGGGCTCAAAGTGTTTGTCTTCTGTGTAATTGTGCCATTCTTGGGTATCGTGTTGAGAGTGTATTGTATAATTACTTTTTAGCAACTTATGTTCTGTAATTCGCCCGACTCTGAAGATGACCAGAATAAAGGTCGAAACGTCAGCCGAAAATGATAAAGGTGTTTTTCTAAAAGACTTCATTTCTGACCACTCCCCGCTACTTCAACAAATGATCAAATATCTCCTATTATTTCTCAAAATAGATTATACAAATTTAGTATAAGCGAATTTTAGGATCAATGAATATATAAGAACTGGGGGTCGGTAGCCGCAACGGTGGGCGTTAACAGAACGCTCATCACTGTAAGGTAAAGGTCCAGGGTTCAAATCCAGCGGTCCTGTCAAAACACTGGCACCTCGAGAAAAAAAACCATGAACGACCTTTTCTATTAAATAAATTTACTTAAATTCAAAAGATTTATAAAACGGTGTAGTTTATTCGAGATTTATTTTTATGTTTTATGTTTACGTCGGAAATTGTTTTGTATAAAATTTTCAACTATTCCGAAATGATTCTATTTTATTTTTGTTTGTCCATAAACTATATTATAAAATATAATTTAGAGTTTAAAATAAATTGCAAATCGTAGAGTTAAATCATAAATATTTCAAAAATAGCAATGCTGGCAGACATGTGCGTCGGACATCTGTTAAATTGCTTCCGTAATTTATTATTATAAATTTATTTGAATAAATACCGCGTCGTTATCCGAGTAACAAATCGTTATTTACTAACGGCGGATAAATTTAATTGAAGAAAAAACAATAATTCACAGATATTATTGGTGTTGAGTTGACAGAAAACAATCGTATAAAAATATCAACAGGGTGTAGCAACGGTTTTATCTTTCTATTTATACATGTAAGAGACAGACATAAGAAATAGATAAAGAGGAAGAGAAGAACTAAAGAATGCGTGAATGCGAAAGAGTGAGTGAGTGAATACAAAAGATTGATAGATAGAGAAGAAGATAGGAAAAGAGAGAGAGAGAGTGAGAGGGTGAGTGAGAGAGAGGGGGCAAAGATAGAAAGATCAATAAAGTAAAACATACGCTTTGTGGGGAAGACAACAGGTCAAAAATAAAATAAATTAACAATTAACATTAACAATAAACAGGCATGAAACATAATAGCTATAGATTCATATAATTTCGATGGAAAACGGATTATAGAAAGATATAGAAAAGATTTATTATAGGAAAGGTATAAAATATAATATTTTATATCTCCTTCGTAATTTACGAAATTTTTCTTTCGTGAAACTATGAATTGTCGCTATATATGCGGAGTAATCGAGTGAGAGGTTTCATTTTAAAAGAAATTACAGTTCTGTTTGAATGTACGTGTGTATTTGAATATAAGTACATACATAGTGAGAGATGAAAGTGAGATAGGTTATATGACGTATGTAAATTAAAATAATCCCTAGCATACAGAAAGGCTTAACGTCCAATTACCCGTTAGGTCTAGCGGACCAAGGATCAAATCGCTTTAAACATTTCAAACTAGATTCCGTATAAAATTCCAAAGCCTAGGCGAAAATTTGAACCGAGAACCGTCTGCACGGCAAACACGTGTCGCCTTAGACATTACGTTAAATATGACAGAAATTTCGGTTATTTACGATCTTGTACCATGCTCTGTTAGGTCGTGTTAGATCGAGAAACATGATGACGTAGACTTGCAAGAATCGGCTAGTTAACCCTGCATCTAACAGGCCAAGGCTAATGTAGACGTTAGGTCAAAAATGTAGTCACATTTCCATCCGTTAGGGCGTACGTAACAAACATGGCAGCCATAATTTAACAGCTGTTTTTTGTTTACAGGTATTTTTATTCTTAAATGCGCATTAATTAAATCGGACGAATACATTTCTTTTGTTAATTTCAGACCTGTCCGTATACTCTCATAATCGATACATCCCATATTCTATAAAGTTGTAGTCATTTAGACGTTAAGATACAGGTTAGATGCGTCGGCACGAACTTTGTTAGTGTTTTTCGAGTGCGTAGATAGTATTTTGAATGAAATATTTGAAAATTTTCCTTTTTTATTAACTTCTGCCATCTTACAATTTAACACAAAAGAAAACCGAAACAGACAACAATCCATCAAGGAAGTTTAACATGCTAAGAAAAGAAGGAAGGTTCCCTATTTTGCTGGACATTTCTCTATTCGAGTTAACACGAGATAACACCGTGAATAACCCTATTATTTGATTTTTTTATATGCTGAAAATCACTTGCCCATCTCCATGACAAAAATGACGTGCTAATTCATGACACATTTTGATTTGTATGTGAGCAGTTTTTATTGTAATTTGGACGTTACGGATATCTTTGGACTACTTCTCGCTTTAGTTTTTGGGACGAGTTTTAAGACAAGATGTCAGCACCTCTTTACAATATTTTTAAAAAGTTAAAAAATCTTCAACGGCTTGATCTGATTCGATCATCATTATGACATTAACATATTAGATCAAAAAGTACTTCACTAGCATTGTTTAAAATCATACGATCATAGTGTTAACCCTGTTTATTCCTGTTTGATATAGAAAAATTATGATATAAACTTGTAAGAATTGGCTAGTTAACATTGCCTGAACTAACAGGCCAATTTTAGAGGTTAGGCCGAAAATGTAGTTTCATTGCTGTCCGTTAGGGCGTAGGTAGCAAACATGGCAGCCATGAATTTATCAGCTGTTATTTCAACGTATTTTTATTCTTAAATACTCATTGATTAAATCAAACCGTTACATTTCATTTGTTAATTTCTGCCCTATCCTTATACTCTCATTCTGAACAGATACTTCCCTTATTAAATCTTATTAAATTGTAGGCTGGACTTATTTTTGTTATACGTTAGATTATAGGTTACGAATTTCGGTGAGAATTGATACGTGTCATTAGTTTGTGCTTTTCGTGCGCATAAATAACATTTTAAAAGAAAAATTTTATAGTTTTCCTTTTTTATTAACTTCTGGCATCTTACAATGTAACACAAAAACAAAACCAAAATAAACAACAAGCCTTCAAGGACTGTTATAGGTTCATATTTGTTTATACCGACCGCCACGCGCAGCGCTGAGGAAAAATTAACCTTTAACATGCTAAGAAAAGAATAGGGCGTTCTCGATCTTACAGGACATTTTTCTATACGAGTTAACATGTTAACTAGCAAGGACAAACATAGTTGTGGGAAACCACAAAGATTGGCTTTATTGACGATTAAGGAAGGGAATTCTGATTTTTCATTCTGCCAATCTACGCATACATTAAAAAGGAGTTTTATATGTTAATGATATTGAAAAATGCACGATTGTTTCAATATTCAGAGTAGTGTGTTAAATTTTAAATTAAATTTTCAATTTTGATTTGTATTTATTATAGTTCATACATCAACATTATACACTGGAGATAATAGTCTTATAGCAATAGTTAATTAGGCGTTTAGGTAATAATTCTAAAAAAAAACTGAGACAATAATATTATATAAATAATTTCATTTTGTTGCATTGTTAAAAAGGTTCCAGCTTGGAAGGGTAATCCGTCAGTCAACCTTTCTCATCTCATGTTTATTAATAACGTTTTTCATGAGAAATTTTGACAGGCCTATTATTTGTTGCCAAATTATCTGTTCACTTAGGCTTTACGGGAAAAGGGGAGTTGGTGCCCTTTTTTTCCTCCGTTCCCTGTTTGTAAACATTCTCTCCGGTCTCGAACCTCTGCCAAAATCGAAATGTCAATTGCGCTTCTATTCTCGAGATGGGGTTATCTGGTAGCTTTCCAGATACGCTGTACGCTTAGGGTATGAACGAAAATTAAGTTTGTAAAAATTGAAGTGGTTTTTTGTTCTAATGCCTAACTCAACCGTTCTTGTTATAACCCCCTTAATAAGAGCAACAACCGGAAAGTTTTGCAAAGCGTCGGATATTTTTCTTCGGGAGGGAGAGAGGAGAAATGACCTGCGATTTATCCTAGTCGTCGAATGAGCGAAGCGACGGATTCGAGTCAAGGGGGAAAAAACTCCTTGCTGCGTTATATATATATTTTTTCTTTTTCGGGACAATTGATTTGTCAATTACGGTTTAAATGTCGTTTCGACGTTTTCGTTCCAATTGGTGGAGTAAAAAGCTCCTTATGGACATTGACGACCGCTAAGCCTCCGGCGAAGTTGAGGACAATCCTATTTGCGACGTGGAACTTATTGCTGAATTCCGTGGACAAAAACGAAACGTTGGGATGGCTCAATCGTGTTAAAATAATTTCGAAAGATTAATCTTCTATCATCTCGATTCTCAATTTGTTATTCCAGTCTTAACTCAATATATTTTTTACGGGCCTAAGTTTCGTAAATTTCATGGAACAAACGTTATTTTTTTTTTACAAAGGGTCGCAGCAGCAAGGGTCATTATAAACCCACAGGGTGCCGGTTTTTGAAAAAATCCCATTTGTAAGTATGTCGGGTTCCAAAGCAGGGCTCTGGATTCGAACCCGGGACCTTCACATTCCAGTAAAAAGCGCCGTGTCAACGCCTAAACCGTTGCGACCACCGAACCCCCCTAAACTTACAAGTTGATTTATTAATTTTTAATTACGTGACGTTAATTTTTAATATTTGATATTTTCAAAAAAAGCTAAAAAGTGTGATAAGTCGAAATCATATAAATATAGAAAATTGTTTTATTGCCTACTACTTAATATAAAATTTAAAAAAAACTCACAGAAAATAATACTGAAAAATTGATACAAAGACAAACTGATATTGAAGAAAAAAATGACTGAAACACACTTTTTATTAATTCCATAAAGCGTGGTTTAAAATAAATTTAAATTTGGGAAATGTTAAAATTTAAAAAGTGACGCTTAATGAAGAAAAGTTCTAAACAAACTTAATATATTTACGATTGTTTTCAGTTTACAAACATATTTTTCTTATACGCATGAGATAAGTTTGCTCAATTTTTTATTTTATTTGAAAATTTTTTTGACACAGCAAAACAATTTCCATTTCTAAGTTGGAATTATTATTTTGCCCTTTGTTCATATTTTACTACTAGGAAATATTTATTTTATTTTTCAAAATAGTATAGGAAGATTCTTTTCCCAGAACCTATGTATCTTCTATCATCCTCATTTTCACCTATGCATTTTTATAACCCCCCACCCCAAGAAATTTTATTTTAGATTCTGTTACGTAAACCTCCCTGTCGAGAATTTCTTTTTCATTTTTTATTTGATAAAATTTGTGAAGTTGTCTCTTTCTTGTTTGTTTTTCATTTTAAATCAGTTGTGGAGACAAGATATCGGGAGGTGGCGGACTGGACGCGACCTGTCAAAACAGATCTGACCAGATCGCCAAGCAAAACTATTATCCAAGTACATGAGCAAATCGTTACTTTAATAGAATAAATAATATTAACCTGACGTGATTTTCTTACGAGGTCTATCAACACCAGAGGTCATATAACCCCTCGTAGTACCGTAGTTTTGTTGCATTTGAATGCATGGTCGCTGGATTCGAACACGGTACCTTTGCCGCCAAATCTTGACTGACTGGGATGGGCGTGGTTTTTCGGCGAGCTACAATATTCAGTACTCACCTTGCTCGGGTAATTATCTGTTTTCTTCTCCGCTTCAAAGGGCACATATATTTTTGAATTAATCGATCTCGAAGAATCTATACATCCGGGAATTAACTGTACTGTACGGATATCAACTGCATTCATCAATCAATACTAAAGTTCATTTTTCAATACTTTCGGTTAGTAATGGTTTGGCCCAAATTGACAGTCTTAGTGTTCCTCGATCCTTACCAACCTGAACCAACAATTTGGAACGGTTCTCGGCTGAAGCACAATACTCGCAATGAGGTGTTCAATGAGTGGAAACAGATCGAAAGTAAGGTGTAGCAACTGCACTCTGTGACTGATTTTTGACCGAGTTTGTCAAAAGAGTAACCGCAGCGGCAGCAATAACGTTGTTGTCCATAACGATTGGTAGTACGTTGAGAACTCGCTTTGGACTTAGAAAATGCGCATTCGCATTGTTCGTACAAACTGGTTGACCTATCTGGTCTATACTATTACAATTTACAATGATCGTTAGCTAAACCGTTGCGATCACCTACGCCCGTAATCAGGAGGGAGGCTCCTTATTATGAAGAGAACGGTCGATTGAAGACCTGGACCGTAGAATAGGGATCACCATCCCTCAACCAATCAGCAACAATGATGAGCACCATGTCGACATCTAAAACGTTGCGATCACCTACGCTCCTACTCTGGTCTGAATTAGGAGGGAGGCTCCTTATTATGAAGAGAACGGTCGATTGAAGACCTGGACCGTAGAATAGGGATCACCATCCCTCAACCAATCAACAACAATGATGAGTACCATGTCGACGTCTAAAACGTTGAGATCACCTACGCTCTTACTCTGGTCTGAATCAGGAGGGAAGCTCCTACTATGAAGAGGACGGTCGATTTGAAGACCTGGACCGTAGAATAGAATCATCCTCAACCAATCAACAGCAATTTAGCTGGACACAAGGACATTTACTTTTGAGCCAAAACGCGCGTTTCCGGCATGAAGATAAAGGTTGCCTACTTCATAAAGGATCCTGAGATCTACGTAGGAATCTGATGTGATATGAGAATTATTCAGGGGAACGTTCCCTTGAGAGTATTGAGAGTTAACGTAATTATTAGCGTGAAGTGTATCGATCAACGGTGCAATGATACTGGTACCCAATCGTCAATTACAGTAGTTATATAGTATGTGCAAGGGGGTCGTGGAGGAATATAGTGAACACTACTCAACTTGAGTGACTTTTATGTAAATAGGAAAGATAGTACTATTTAGCAACGAGTGTATAAACAGGAGGCGTAGGGGGTTGAAATGATCAAGCGTTGACAGACCCTAAGTTCGATTGGAGGACGGATAAGGCCGAAGTCCGGCCCCGGAATGCCCAAAGCCAAAGAGGGATGAGAAAATAAGATAACCTAAATTCTGTACATATGTGTGCGGAGTGGAGCTTATCTGAATCAATAAATCTGTTCTCTAACAGAATTATTTTTCCATTTTTCCAAATTTCCCATTGAAAAACTAGACATAATCTATATATAACTGTAACAAACGGTACAAACACATAAAACATGTTGCAATTAAAAAATAGGTAAATTTTTTTTAATAATTGATAAGGAATTTGGTTGTTTTGGGTTTGTAACTAACCATTATTTCAAAGTATTACTCACATATTTCTCTCGTATCACTTTATCTACAGTAAAAAAACACATCTGGTAATTAATCCGTTTTATCTAAATATAATATACTCATTTTTCGTATGTAATATAAAATTCGCTTAAACACGCTGAACATTAACTTTAAGTACCATATGCAAATATACATCAACTTTAAAAATACAGAGAAAACTAAATAATCCTATACAAAAAACGTGTTTTTTTTATCAATTAGGTTTGTCAATAAATGTGTGGTGGTTAGTGACCGTAAATCGATAATTATTAACACTTTAAGCCCTGAAGATGATCTCAATAAAGATCGAAACGTCAGTACGATAAAGATTTTTTTTCTGAACCACACCAGACCGCATACCACGATTTCTAAATAGTAAAAAATTATGTATATTTTTTATTATATTACTTTTGTGGTGATTATCAGTGTGATGTATGTTTCAGAAAAACATTTTCTTTATTTACAAACATTGTTTAAATTTTACAAATATGATTAGGATGTGAAAAAAAATTTCACATTTAAATTTAAAAAAAATATGAATTTATGAATTGATTTTTTTTTTATTATTTAGCAATCGTGAGATGCGGTAAGGTTTGATGTAGGCTTCAGAAAAAACATTTTCTTTATTGTGCCAACGTTTCCGTCTTTATTGAGATCAATGTTTGCAAATTCCAGGCCCTGGAGATGATCTCAATAAAGACCGAAACGTTGGGACGGCAAAGAAAATGTTTTTCCGAAACCTACATCACACCAGACCGCATCACACGATTCCTGAGTAATTTGGCAATAAATTTAACCCAATATTTTTACACTGACACTGAAAAATTTACATTGAAAATATTCTTATCGTTAACGTCACTTTTTCTTTTCTATCGCATTTGTCCATTAGATTTTATTTTTGACTGTTTTGAAGTTCTATGTACGTCTTAATTGTTGTATTTATATTAAAAAGAATCAAGAGAAATTATGAATGATGGAGTGAGTTTGGAGTTCAAGCATTTTTTTTTAAAGAAGCCTTAACTTTTAAATAAAGAGTACAAAATAAAACCAAAGAATATTCCAATTCATAATTGATGAAATGTTTAGAAAAATATATCCTGTACTGATAACATTTCCGTGTTGCCACCAATCGATATTGTTTATATAAAGTACTCGCGAAAACGGACCGACCATAATATGCAAATTTAATGGTATTAAAATACCCCAGAAGGTCCCCGTACTTAGTTAAACAATACGTTGAACAAACTCCCTAAATTCTGTTTTATATGTAATTAAGATCGTCGAGGAAAAACGGAGATAAAACAAAATATAAACATTCCGACTTGGCTTGTTTCGTTGAGATATTTAAACTGTATGAAAAGTTTAAATGGCGCTGAAAATCTTGAAGCAAAAGTGAGGAAGATCCTGACGATACGAGAGAGTTCAGTTATCGAACCACTTTAATGATAATTTAATCCAACATTGTTAATTAAAATGGCTTATACTGGGGTTCGAAACCAGAACCGCCAGGGTGTCAAATATAGGGCGAACGTCCTGACAAAAAGTAGACATTAGACCAAACTATGAGTAAACATGCCGAACTATTTTTACATATGGTTTCTGTCAATAAATATTTCTGATGCATATTTAATGAAATAAATTGAATCTTCTTTTAATTATAGAATTTTTTGTCGTTTTATTTTTTTAATAGAACAACATTTGACCGTCTTGATATTAATTACTTCAAATGATATAAAATATCTTTATATATCAATAATTTTGTATAAAAAATTTTAGCAATTGTATTGGCTTTCAAAGAATCAAAATTGAATTAAAACTTTTGTGAATATTAAAAAAAACTAATAAATAGTTATTCAGAAAAAATTTTTTTTTTCTTTATCGTACCAACGTTTCAATCTTCATTGAGATCATCTTCACAGGGCAGAGAGAGAGAGGGAGAGAGAGAGAGAGAGAGAGAGAGAGAGAGAGAGAGAGAGAGAAAGAGAGAGAGAGAGAGAGAGAGAGAGAGAGAGAGAGAGAATAAAAAAGGAAGATAATTTGTAATGCTTGAGAGAAGTTATAGAAAAATAGTAAGAAATTTAAAAAACCAAGACTATGAGAAAGAAAACAAATGAAAAAAAGAAAGAAAAAGTGAGAGAATTTTCAATGACTGAGAGAAGTTATAGAAAAATATTACGAAATCGTGAGATGCGGTCTGGAGTGATGTAGGTTTCACAAAAAAAATTTTTTTCTTCACCTTTCAATCTTTATTGAGATCATCTTCAGGGCTCAAAATATAGCTCTTCCGTGTAATTGTGTCATTCTTGATGTCGTGTTTAGAGATGAAGATGATCTCAATGAAGATAGAAAATTTGGCACGATAAAGAAAATGTTTTTCTTAACCCTGTATCACACCAGACCGCATCTCACGATTTCGGAATAATTATCGATTAACGGTCACTAATCACCACACACTAATATATAGTCATTGCTCTAATTATGTTAATTTTATTTGTCAATTGTTGATTGGTGGTGTTTTTTTTTTTTTTTTATATTGAGCGCTTTATGGCGATATGTAGGTTTTTAGAATAAAACTTGCAATCTAAATGTACATTAACGAATAAGTTATAAATAGCAAAACTAGATTTTGATGTTAGATCTATATGATTTGTTTTTATATATTTACTTTTTGAAATACCAAACACGTAATAAAATAATTTGTTAAAAAAAATACCAACATGACAATTTTTTTAAAGTTATTCATTGTGATTGTAACATAAATTTAACTGGTTTTACATTTAGAAAGTACCCACATTTTCGTCAGAAAATAGTTCACAAGTTTTGCGTTTGTTTTGATTAACACGGCTTGATAATTTCGCTCAGAAGTCTCGAAAAATTCGGAGATTTTGCATTTTCCTTCCATATTAATATTATTTGTTGTTTATAGACCATTGAAATTAAAATAAATAAGACCAAACAATATAGATTTGACACAGAAACGCCTACAAACCTTAATCGATATTTTCCAAAAAAATCCAGACGTGGGATATCAAATCCACGGTCGTTTCGCACGGGTGAACAATGGGAAAAACAACAACACTACACAGTCGCCCTGCCGGAGGCGGCAGTTCGTCCTCTTAACACCGAAACCGTATGGAGTGCGCGTAAGTTTTTTTTTTTTTTTGAAATTTATTTTATCACAAATACAGCAGCTTCCTGGAAGAGAGCGGGGCTGACACTGGAGCGGCGAGGATCGCTGCCCGCGGAAGGAGGGGACCGGAGTCGCGTGGCGCTTGCGCCCCTCCCCCCTTTCGCGGCACGTAATGCCTTTTTATTTTCTATTGTGCAGACTAATACATTATATTGAATTTATTGGTAAATAATATGGTGCGAATAAAATCTACGAGATGAAACAAGCTAGAAAAACTCAAGTCTCAAATATGACCAGCATTGTCGTACTGCAATACAATTTCTCTTACACTTGTGATTAATTTGTACAACCTAACTTATGCGCATAATATTTTTTTATTAACGCATTCATTGATGAAATATTTTTGACAATTTCACCAAAATAAATCGACATAATCATTTCCTTAACATACCAAAAATATAGTCAAATTTCCACATATGTGCTCTGGTTTATATAATTTTTATTTAATTTATATAGATAATAAGTAGAGAAGTTGGGAATGAAAAACAAGAGAAAGTATATAAAAAAGAGAACAAAAGAAAACGGAAAGAGAACGCTACGAATGATGGAGTGGGAGAGAGTGATGTATATAAATAAACATTGATATTGAATAATGATAGTAACATAGTTATAAATGAAATGATAGTTCATGGATGACTAAAAAATGACAGATAGAGAAAGAGTGGCATCAAAAATAGCCTGATAAGGAGGGTGGGAATGATAGAACGAATGTAAGAAAAGGAAACAGATTAGAGAAAGAGCATGATTATGACAGTGAGAGAAAGAGATGGAAAGAAGAGAGAGAGGGAGTGAATGATACTAAAGGTAAAGAGATGGGATAAAAATAATTCGGAGAGAACTAGAGGAAGAGATAGAGAAAAAAATGATTGAGGGAAAGAAAGAAACAGAAAGAAAGAAAGAATGAAAGTGATAAAGCAAGAGAGAAAGACATGGCAATCGAGAGAAAAAAAGAAAGCAGAGAAAAAAGAAAAGAAAAGAGAGAGAGAGAGAGAGAGAATCGGTTATCGATGTACAGATTGATAAATAAGACTTATTTAGTTGTAAAATGTTTGATTTCGGATAGCTGTACAGTTTCACATGTATATAAATAATGTACATTGTTAAATTAATAGACTATAAGCTTTTCCAGAATTTTGTGGTGTTCAGTGACCGTTAGCCAACGATTATTCGGAGATCGTGAGATGCTGTCCGGTTTGACGTAGGTTTCAGAAAAATATTTTCTTTATCGTGCCAACGTTTTGAGCTTTATTGAGATCATCTTCGGGGCCTGGGATTTACATTGTTTAAATTTAATTTTTAAATTTGGAAATACATGTAGGATGTGAAAGAAATGAATTTATAATATGCTAAAAGATTTTAAATTAAAAAAAATTATATAGCCCTAGAAAATTTGGGGGAGGGAGGGAGAGAGAGAGAGAGAGAGAGAGAGAGAG
>CM077112.1:10655440-10671620 GCA_039619505.1 Cimex hemipterus | reverse complement strand
TTTTTTTTCCTAACGACAAATTATTTTTGTTGTACCGAGTTTTGTAAGTTTGGAATTTTATTATTTATATTTTTTACAATAATGAGAGCAATGAAAACGATCGTTAACCCGGCCGATATAGATCATATTCTCATAACTAGAAGGATCGTAATTCCTTCTGAAACTCGTTTCCTTCCAGAGTTATTAATTGTAGTTCCAGCGATTGAATTAAACATTCGGTATTGCTTCAAACATTAAACTTCGAAACTTGAGGTAAGCCTTGTTTTTAACGACTGCTTAATAAAAACTTTTTTTACGTACTACACTAAACCCTAGAAGTGCGTTTCATTTAAAAGCTCTTTCCCACTCGAGACTATTTAATTGTTTATATGTTGGGGCTCTTAAGCTTTACCCGGCTAACGATCCTTTCACGTACTTATTACGTACTTTATTGTTTACTCAAGATAAACTTGATGAGACCATCTGGAAATTATTTAATGCAACATATTGTTGTGGAATTATCAACCGAACTGTAATTGGTTTTAAAAGGGATTGGGATAATCGACAGAGTTGGGCTAAAATAGTGAAATGAGCTTCGATAAGTAATTAAACGTTTGAATCGGAAACGAATCGAAGTGAGTAGGCTGCAATAAACCGAGCTTTGAAACACATGGAAACGACCGGTCCTATAATTTAGACACGGTTGGCATTCCGTTTGTGCTTCGCACATCGTTAGGTGGTGATGAGCCTGATTTTCAAAGTTCAAAGTTTAGCTCGAACGAGTTCAACCTTTACGTAAATAAGGATTCACAAAATGGATTAGTGCAAACACATAAAATCGAAATACAATTTCCGATTGCCAAACGCATTGAAGGCCAATAATCAAGAGAGGTTTAACACAGTGCTTACTTGCAATTTAACATTGACTTATGAACCAATATTCTAATCGTTATTAGCAGTATGATAATATATTTTGTACTAGTTTTTCTAGAGGCCTTTTCGACTTATTCTCTTCGTCACAATATGAAGTAGAAATAACGATTTACGACTAAACAACAATGTTTTTAAAATGCATATCAAAGGAAAAGACTGTGAAAAATAAAGAGAATAAGAAAACTGATAAAACAGAAAATAGTTTTGGGCCCCAGCAGCAAGCACAGATACCAGTACCTCAGCACTATAGGTTGTATATAGTTTTGTTATAAGTGTTTGACTTCATGTTAATTTATTAGAATGAATGTAATTTATTCCCATGAAAGGAAGGGGTGATTTAACCCCACCCCGAGTAATATCGAGTACTTTGGAGATGTGACTGTGACCGAATTTCTATGTTTCTAAGGATTGTTGTGATTTTTTGTTAATATATTGAAACAACTGTAATTTATTAGCGTGAAAGGAAAGGGTGATTTAACCCCGCCTCAAGGAATATTGAGTACTCTGTGAGAGCGAATGTGATCAGACGTCTATGTTTCTATAGTGTTGTGTTAGTGTTAATTTATTGTAATGAATTCCCGTCCCGAGGAATATCGAGTTCTTTGAGGCCCATGTGTGATGTCTGCAGAGTAAAAGTAATTTATTAGCGTGAAAGGAAGAGGTTAGTTACAACCCCACCCCGAGGAATATCGAATACTCTAGGTGAGTGAATGTGACCGAACTTCCATATTTGTGGATATGTATTGTATGTTTTGTTTCTGTTCTGTATTTGTCAACCTGAAGTACATACGAGAGACTAACATTCTAGGATATCGACGTAGGATATATTTGAAATCAGAGAGTCAGTAACCAGATCGGGACGTTTAAATGGCTGCGGTTTAAAACATCCGCGAAAGAAAAGAAGAGAAAGGAAAACATCCAGAGGGCCGATGATGGCCTCAGCTCTTTGTCCGCATTAACTCCCCATTTTATTGTTATTATTAAAACAGAAAAATTATATCTTTATGGTCATTTTCACATAAAGAATCAATAATATAAAATATTCCTAGTTCATTTAAATTCTACGTTCAAAATATTCTTTTATATTTGCATTCGTATCGTTAGTGATATGTAAACCACATATGCAATACGCAATAATTACTAGAGTACGCGAAGAAAAAAGAGAAGAGTGGGAGTTAGACTCTGAGGAAATAAAGTGGAATGACAGTCACACACAAAGGCGAAACAGACAGAAAAGCAAAAGATCAAATAAACATCGACAAAATAAGACTGACACAGAGAGAAAGAGAGAGAGAGAGAGAGAGAGAGAGAGAGAGAGAGAGAGAGAGAGAGATTGAAAGTGAGAGTGCGAGAGTTTGGATAACGAAAGAATGAAAAAACGATTATTTATTGATCAGATTTGGTCTCAACACTATTAAAAAAAAGGAACCATAAAGGATATTATTACATCGAATAATCTAATCCTCGAGAACAAGAGAGAGAGAAAACAATTGTGTGAAAGAAAAACAGTGAGACATAACGAACTGAGAAAGAGAAATATCCTTGGCACCTAAAACAACTAGCAACGGTAGATGATATAAAGAGAATGTACTCGGGGTGTCGGTGTTTTTGAATAAACCCATTTGTACTTATGTCGGGTTCGAATGCAGGACCGCTGGATTCAAACATGGGACCTTTACCTTCAGTGATGAGCGCCGTGTCAATTCCTAAGCAGTTGCGGCCACCGACGCCCCCCTTTGTTGGAGGAATAGAACATGCCAAGAAAGAAGGTGGTATGCAAAACCTAATGACATTGACCACTGAAGAATATAACATCCAGTTAAGGTGTTATTCATATAAATTTTTTAAGAAGCAATCTTGATCTGTATTTTTGAATGCATATAAGTTGTATTTTCTTTGTATTGATCGTTTAAACATCTGTTGCAACATCAACCAGTTTTCTAGTGCAGATGGCGCCGGGCCGAAACCCCTCTTCAGAAGAACATCGCGATTAAACGGGCCCAAATAATTTGGTTCAGCTATTGTTCAAAACTTTACCAGAATTTAGTAGACGTGTCAATCAATTGGATTATTGAAGAACAAGCAGTTTACAGCGTAGGGGTTTAGGCAAATTTAATACGCTGATATTTGCAAAAGTGGATAAAAAAGGGACTGTATTGTAAACATTATTTTAGCCAGATAAAATAAATCAATGTTTAGTGCAAGCAACAGAAAGCAAAAGGATATTGTTCCGTTTGACCGCCCGTCCACCAACATCCCCATTATTACCTGTAATCCAGGCAGGTAAGTCTGGAGAACTTGTGTTTCTAAGACTTCCTTACGCATTGTGATCAATCATAATGGGCGTTCTGATAACCCTCCACATCTGACAAGCCGATTTCGCCCTATCGCTGTAAGAGGGGGCAGCATTGTTAGAACATTCGCCCCTCATACCCTACCTGAAGTTGTTCACTTACGTCAAAACTTTTACTCGGCGAATTTCAACAAGGAGGAAATTGAGCAGCGTCAAATCATGTCTTTATTGTAAAAGAGAATGCATAAAAGCTATTGTGTAAAAAAAAAAAAAAAACAGAAAAGGTGAATGGCAGTTCTGCCAGGGTATGGACCAGGTAGCCAATTACCTCCTACCAAATCCTCTTGTTTGAGAGGGAAAAAAATTAACCGAAGAGATTTCGAACAGCCTGAAGAGATTTCGCAAAAACAGATTATGTTTTGTACGTTGAATAGGAAATATGGATAGAAAAATGCCGGGGGAAGAACAGGAGCCCGTAGCATAAATCATGTGGGGTAAAAAAAACGGACAAAGGGATCAAAAGGTGAAGCGAATGCACGGTCGGCCGGCTGATCAAACAGCTTCATAACAAAATCAATTTTTGCTCCCAGTTAGAGAGCATCTGCTAAGTGAAACCTCTGTCCGAAATTAGCATTTATGCGGAAACATGAAGGGTTATATGAATAAATCATGGCCGCTTTGAAGCAGCCGGTCAAAGCAGCTAATCCTCGTCTTGTCTATACAAGTAACTTTATGAATTGGCAAGTCCTATTTCTTTGTTGACGAATTTTGTTCATCTCCCTTTTATTTTAATATTTCACTACGTTAGTTTGTAACTCACTTTATAACAACGGAAATTTTGCAATTTAAACACAATTAGACAATTTTATAATTAAAATAATTTAAAATTTAACCAAAGCTATTAATATGAAGATGATCTCAATAAAGATCGAAACGTTGGCACGATAAAGAAAATGCTTTTCTGAAACCTACATCACACCAGACCGCATCTCACGATTTCTAAATAATTATCAATTGACGGTCACTAATCACCACACATTTAGCCAAAGTTTTATTCTGTACTAGTCGTGTTATATTTTATGAAAGTTTACGTTCAAATTTCACGCATATTCGAAGCCTTGCAGGCTCCGGACCGCTTGGATTCGAACCCAAAACCCTTCCAGTAACGAGTCGCCGTGCCTTATTGACAGGGCAGGTGCGGTTATACGTTTGCCATTATTTTTATGGCTGTAAATTGGCTCTCGGGAAAATAATGATAGTTTAAATTCTGTCCAATTAAATGTCTGGATGAAGAAAAATTGCTTAAGCTACCTCATTAAACTACTCCAATTACGGCAACTTTGACGGGCAGATGCTTGGTTTTCCGTTCCGAAGCCCGGTGTCCAGTTTAATTAATACACGGTCCTTCATAATTCTCGGAAGGAAACGATCCTTTGACGACTACCTGCGACTTCGGAAACGTTATTATCGAAAAATAATTGAATACAGTAAACTTTATTGTAAATTTTCCATTACGGCCGCACGAATTGGCCAAACTTGAGTTTTTACGGCGGAAAGGGTCAAATGTTTGAGTTTGGCGTTGCTTTGGGTTCCGGTCTCTTGTAGGTGGAAGTGTAAATAAAAAGAACACCAACAAAGGCTGACTGGTTCAAAGGTATTCTGAAAAAGGACTCAGACGAGGAGGGTCCCGACGGCTGAAATGTAAATATTTCATCGAACAAAGGCTTGCATCCTCATTAGCAGCTAAAGAGAAGTTGGTGACCCGGTGAAAAAGCGTTTTGTCATTAGCTCATGAACGTCTAAAACAAAAAAAAAATATATTACAGTTTTAAACTTTTTAATGAATCTGAAATTTTAAAGAGGCCCTTAACGAACTACCGGCAACGGGATTTTAAGTCTTGTACTGGAGGTATTGAAACAGGCAGAGAAGCCCACGCCCGCCATTACAGGAAGAGAAATAGATAGATAGATAGATAGAGACATAGAGAGAGAGAGAGAGAGAGAGAGAGAGAGAGAGTGAGAAAGCAAGCGAGAGGGAGAGGAGGAATGACAACCAACGAATTATTACGCAAGGTTTCATCTCAAGAGCGTAAGGTGGGGAGAGAAAGAAATATAAATATACAAACAGGAAGATAGTAGATACTAAGACAATCTTTCCCGTGTACTCGGTCGTCCTAAAACGGACAATGAGGTATAACGTCCGCACCTAGTTTATTCGATCTTACCGGACGTTTCGATTCTCAAGATGAGTGCTGACGCACCTCCGCATACAACGGAGTGGTGTACTGCCACAGCATTGGTATAGAGGCAACTCACCCCCTAACGGCCAAGGCAACCTGGTTCCCCGCTTTCCCATTCCGAGTGGACGGGTCTGCATTAAGCATCAGACTGTATTCCAAGCGCAAAAAGCTAGCTAAGCCGAAATACATCAGCCAGGTCTCCCGCGCAGTCCCTTGATAGAGAAGGACACTCTATCTCCCAGAGTATTGGGTCCCTACGCCCCGGCCGCGGTTTTGTTTAAAGTGGAATTGCTAACCAACCCCTAGAGGAGACCGCCTACGGTAAAACCATCCAATCGAGCGCAGACTATACCTACGTGCAAAACATTGTTGAATAGGAGCAACCGATTCACTACCCGTTCTCATTCACCAATAATCACGCATTCGAGGGATTTTTCAGCATAATCGTAGCGTTCTCAATGCGGATAAGCTGCCGGTGTATAACGGTGGCCATTCGCAAGTTTCCTGCGAAGGTTACAGGTAGAAGACAGCCTCTTCTCTAAGTACCCGCCAGGGGTGTCACCACGTACTACTACGAATCCATTCCCAGTGTAACATGGACTGAATTTTGGAACATTTCTGTTACCCCGTAGTACAGATGGTTATCCACGCTCCTCCGTCTATGAGTACGGACACATATATTTACAAATGATAGTTAAATAAATAGATAGGTATAACAGTAAAAAGAGATAAATGGAAGATGCAGAGAGAGTGAGGCTGAAAAATAAAAAGGGAAGCTCATAGAGAAACAGCGAATTTCGGAGAGAGATTATGAGAATATGGTATGGTAAAAAGGATACTAGAAAGCGGGGTTCTGGCTTATGGTACCTTCCTAGTCCCTTAGTTCAGTACAACAGACGAAATTCTTCCCCTTAGAAGTATTGACTGTCGCGGCCACAATTTGATCCCCTAAGCTTTTCCGTTAGGTTAAATCTCCATTGAGCTATTCATATATATATCTCTCATCGGAAGATGAAATGATTGGCCGTTTTCTCCTCCTCATGGGATCATCGTTGTATATACCCATGTTATACAGATGTTTTCCTGACCTGTTAGTAGTCCTACCTCTCTCTGAGTTTGGCCCTCTCCAATTGCAGCAATGCTTTTGTCAGTTTTGGTGAGGGTTGTTTCATCATGAGTTTTCTGTGTCTAGCGCCGCAAAAGTTTGTTTTGCGTTTGTGTTCGCTTCTCCTGTTGTTTTGTTTCGATCCATATTACGATGGTGGATTCTAAATTTGGTTTTGTTATCTCAAGTACAGGTTCAGGGCCTGTGTATGGTCTTGCAGATCCTCCTCTGGCCAGACTGTCTGCTTTTCATTACCCAAAATTCCCCTGTCCCCTAGCACCCAAGATATTTTGTGGTTCACCAGGTTTTGAAGATTTTGGATACATTTACTTACTAATTTTGATGTAGGTGTTTTACATAGCAATGCTTTAATGACTGCTTGGCTTTCAGATCTTACGAGGAAGTTTTGTCAGTGTAATCTCTTTCCTGATTTTCCAGGGCAATCACTAATGGCATGTATATCTGCTTGAAAGACCGAAGTGTACTTCTCGAATGAGTTAGATTGTTCATGTTTTGGGCTCGTACATAAAACGCCCGATCCGGTTACTTCTTTTGTTTTGGGGCCATCCGTATACCATAACATTGTATCTGATGCTCTCCTGTGTTCTTCCTTTCCCTTATAGTCCGATGATACTTTATAGGATGTTGTAAGGAATATTTTCGTGATCATACTGTCAGTTCCCATTACTAAGAATGGGTCTCTGCTTTTGTTGATTATTGATGTATTGTTTGTACAGCCTAAACGAGCTGTTCCTCGACTCTTCTTGTATAAATACTTCCATTGCAGACAGGTTTATCAAAGTTTCTAAAGCATTTGCAGGGGTTGTTCTCATTGTCCCTATGATGCATATGTAACTAATACAATACTTTACAGATGGGAGTATACGAAATTACAAATTATCAGTTATACACCAACAATTCCATCTAACCACACTTGTTCGATAACAGAACAGGCAAGAACCATTATAAATTGAAAACATTTTTCTCCCCACTTAAACCGTCTGTGAAGAAGGGCTTTAAAAATTCAACCTCCCCCATAGTGCTTACTAATTAAAAGATTATCGAGTGAAAGCCTTTCAGTCAATGGCCCCAGCAAAGTTGATTGATAGAGTTGAAAGCTACTTGACACGGTTATTAATCATTTTTCGAATTACAATACTCTTTCGAGTACCCGCTTCCTTCTCAAAACTACAACTGAAGCCTAATTAAATACAAGGGTTTAGCATTTCTTACGACTATTTTCGTCGTTTTGTTATCAGACAAGATCGATCCTACATGCAGGTTCTCTTGTGGATGAAAGACTTAAAAACTTAATAATCATACTGCCTTTATTTGTAAGGCATATGTATTATATGAAATTGAATTTTGTCTAAGAATAATGATTTGTCATAGATTACAGGATTTGAAACAAAATTGTTTAGTTTTATTTAATTATAGTCTGTCAAATTAATCCTTTTGCTGCAATTAGTACTTTCTCATATATTTTAATTTTAAATCAGTATAAGCCACAGTGCAAGGAAATGAAATATGCTATTTACCTCTTTGGTAACATATGAACGGCAATAATGCTTTTGTAATCGACGTTTCCATAGAAATTTGTTTACAGGGTGTTCGGCTACACGTTTTACGAACTTTGTCCGTAGAATTTACATTCAGAAAGGAGCCAAAAAGTCCGAATTATCTATGATCTTAAACCAATAGTTTCGCGGATATTTCATTTTTTCTGATTTTTTCAGATTTCACGACCTACAAATAAACAATGATAACTCCAAGGCCAAAAGATTTTGGACAAATCCTCTCATATCATTGAAAAATATGGTAAATTTCAAATAAAATGTAATCAATACTAAACTTGTTCGCATTCCTGAAATAACTGTTTTAGTAGGGAGAATTTGAAAAAAAAAATTTTTTTGTCAAGTTGAGAAACTTACTATGGTGATGTGAAATTACATATTTTAATATTGTACTAATAACCTTTGTATTTGCACGTCAAAGCCGGATTAGAAAAAACTGAGACCAAAAATCCTAATCAACTATGGTCTTAGCATCATAGTTTCGGGTTTATTTCGCTTTTTCTGATTTTTCCAAATTTCACGATCTTCCTTCAACTAAACAATGATAATTCCAGAATCAAAAGGTTTTGGACAAATCTGTTAATGCTATGGAAAACTACGTTTAATTTCCAATGATATGTGATCAATACTAAACTTGTTAACGTTACTGAAATAAGCGCTTTAGTAGCGAGAACTTTAAAAATTAAGTTTTTTTTTTAAGTTGAAAAATTTACTATGGTGATGTGAAATTACATATTTTAATATTGTACTAATAACCTTTGTATTTGCACGTCAAAGCCGGACTAGAAAAAACTGAGACCAAAAATCCTAATTAACTATGGTCTTAACATCAATAGTTTCGGGGATATTTCGCTTTTTCGTATTTTTTCAAATTTCACGATCTTGCTTCAAATAAACAATGATAATTCCACAATCAAAATGTTTCTAACCACTCTGTTAATGCCATGGAAAACTATGTTTAATTTCCAATGATATGTGATTAATACTAAATTTGTTAACGTTACTGAAATAAGCGCTTTAGTAGCGAGAACTTTGAAAATTAATTTTTTTTTTTCAAAGTTGAAAAATTTACTGTGGTGATTCTAAATCGCTATTTCCGCAACTAGAGACCAGGAAGTTTCAATAAACGTTCTTCATTTAATATCCTTTTTCCGTATGTTATTATTATTTAATTACTTATTTCAAATATGAAAAAATTGTTGGAGGAAAGTAAAAATCGTGGCTGACAGTTTGGTAAGGAGGAAAAATAAAAATTAATAAATAAATAAAATTAAAGGAAATTTAATAGTACGCGTTTTTGCACTGTCTAACAAAATTCTAAAAATTCATTAGCAAGTTACCAATTTACATAAATATCCTTTCCTTACCATATGTTATATTAGAATTTTTGATTTTTTTGTAATTTATAATATGTCGAATTAAAAGTAAAAAACCTCAGTTTTTTAAATTTGCGTTCCTCCGTTATAGTTCATGTGTTTACTTATTTGTTGTATTGTAATTAATAGTGCAACTTTTATACGGAATATAAGATTTTTTAAGATCAAAAATTTGTTAGTTTTTATTATTATTAATCTTTCCACCTTACCAATTTTCCCTTCATCAATTTCTTCATCTTTGAAAGTATTTATTAAAAAACCAATTGAACCACTAAAATGGTAGTAAATGAAGTACGTTTTGCGAAATTTGCTGGCCTCCAGGTTTGTAAATACTAGTTTAGAATCACTGTTTTAGTAGGGAGAATTTGAAAAAAAAAATTTTTTTTGTCAAGTTGAAAAACTTACTATGGTGATGTGAAATTACATATTTTAATATTGTACTAATAACCTTTGTATTTGCACGTCAAAGCCGGATTAGAAAAAACTGAGACCAAAAATCCTAATTAACTATGGTCTTAACAGTTTTCAATTTTGAAAAAAAAATTCAATGTTCTCTTTACTAAAACACTTATTTCACCAACGTTTACAACTTTAGTATTTATCAAAACTTATTGGGAATTTAACTTAGCTTTCAATGGTATCAACGGATTTGTCCAAAAATTTTAGTTCTGAAGTTAACATTGTTTTTTTGAGTCAAGGTGGAGAAATCTTAAAAAACAATCGAAACTGTTGAGATCGAAATCGATTATAGATTTCTCAGTGACATCGGTGGCTGCAATGGCTTAAAGCGTTGACTCATCGCTGGAAGGGTCCTAAGTTCGATTCTCGGTGGAACTGAATTGGAACTCAATTCCCAAATATATTTTTGTTTGTGACTGTTAACAGTCTTACCGTCCAACAAGTTTTATTATTTTTCTGGTTACAGTTATTCTAGAAAAATTTTCAACAAATTCGAAACAGTTCTACAATCGTCAAGAACAACAGTTCATGAGAATATTAATCATTGGATGTTTTCCTTTGAACGCTTAGTGGCAAGTGCACTCGAATTAATCAAAAACCCACCGCCACACCTTGACGACGTGCAACTTCTGTTCAACGATTTGCAATAATTTACCATTTAATTAAACCGGTTCGGAAACAAAACAAAAGACAAGTTAGGCATAGTTAATACCGCCCCAGACGTGCCGAATTACAAAGGTAATAATTAATTTACGCGCCGTTCTGTCATGATTTATGCACGGGACTCGATTCTAGGAGCAGTTCATCAAGCTCCATGTGGTACGTTGTCACCCACTTATATTTATTAGCTGGTTTGACTTTCCAAACTAATCATGACACTATCCAGTCATCCTTATTCGGCCTCTGTCTATCTCGATAGTCTGGAATGATTAATAGTTTTTTCATTCAATAAAAGTATTTTAATTTTTTAAACTGAAATATCTACCAAGCTCTATATAAGTTCAATTAGAAAGAGCCGCCAAAGTTACGAAATCGATCGCTAACAATAGTTAATAATAATAATAAGAAACAATTTACAATAAATGACGAGCGAAAAAAGAATTTAAAGTGAACCATTGTTATACAAAATATTTTTGAAAAGAATAAACCTGTAAAAAACATTACGAAATCATACATCTTGTTCACTTTAATTTAAACAACCTATTAAAGAAGAGAAAGAGGGAGAGAGGGAGAGAGAGAGAGAGAGAGAGAGAGAGAGAGAGAGAGAGAGTTGAATGTAAATGTTTGAATTTAAAATAAGGGTACCCTTTTATTATTATGTAACTACTATGTAAAAACAAAAAAATGAACAAGTTAAAATTATATTTAGATATATACGTGTAGATAGATAAAAAGATAGTAGATAGATGAAGAGAGAGTGAGAGAGAGAGAGCAGAGAGCAAGCGAGAGAGAAGGAAAATAGAAAGAAAAAAGAACACGGAAAGGAGAGAGGAAGATACAGAGAGAGTGAGAGAAAGAGATAGGTGGAAGAAAGTGAGAGTAGGAGATAGGGTGAGAGAGAGAGAGAGAGTGAGATAGTGACAAAGTGAAAGAGTAAACGGTGGAAGAGAGTAGATGATGATGATGACGTTTTATTTTTCAATCACTTAAGATTTATCCTCAAGGACCATTCTTGCATCAAATGTGAAATACAATAGTTTCTAAGTTTAACTTACTTCTAATTTATTAAACATTAATTGCAAGTAATAACTTTATTTTAGTGGTCAATATGTTCCACGTATTTGTTTTACATCGAAAATAACATAAATTCGCTCATGAAATAAAATACCAATTTACCTAATAATCGAGCAATGAAAAGGCAAATTACTAATAAAATATG
This sequence comes from Cimex hemipterus, assembly GCA_039619505.1. NCBI lineage: Eukaryota > Metazoa > Arthropoda > Insecta > Hemiptera > Cimicidae > Cimex > Cimex hemipterus. The sequence continues at coordinate 10,659,782 of CM077112.1, read as the reverse complement.
TGAAAAAACGTAACCTTTAATACAATGCGGTACAAATAATGAATTGTAACTTAACCATATAAATAAAATCTCTAAAATCTGCAAATAAAACTTTATTCACTAAGTAGTAATGTAATATAAATAAAAAATGTATATATATATATATATATATATATATATATATATATATTCAGAATCGTCTTAAATATTGTCTGTTATCTAGTGTATATTTAGTATATTGGTATCTCAAATTTAACTTCGTTTCTAAATTTGAGATACCAATATACTAGATATACACTATATAATATAATCGGAGAGAGAGAAAGAGAGAGGGGGTGAGAGAGCCATACCAACACAGATGGCATGTATAGTTGCAAGTTCTTCAGAACATGAAGAGGGAGCGAATATGAGTGCGAGAAAGAGAAAGGGAGAGAGAGAGGGGGGTAAGAGAGAGAAATAGCAGAAAAGAATGAGAGAGAAACAGGTAGACAGAGATTGTGAGAGAAGAAGAATTTGAGAAAGAGTGAGAGGGAGAGAGATAGGCATTAGCTAGTAGAAAATAAGAGAGAGAGAGAGAGAAATATATATGTAAATTGGAAGATAGAGAAATAAATAGACAGAAAAAGTAAAGAAAACGGGAGAGGAACAAAGAAAAAAGAGAAAACTTGAGAAAGAGAATTCTGAGAAGATTGGAAGGAAGAGAGAAACATGTAAGAATTGTTAATTATATAAAGCATAGTAAATTATTCAAACACATCATTTATTATGTGGAATTGATTTTTAAAAATTGAAAGTAGAAAGGTATATATAAAAAATATCATATTTCGCACCAAAATTAAGACACGTTGTTATATTTGATAACAAAAAAAAAAAATATGAGGATTGTTAATGGCAAGCCATGTTTTATACCTCTGCACTATATATATTTTTGAGACGGTATTTCAACTACGACGGTATATAAACCCTTGGAGAGCAAAAAATTTTACACTCTCTCGGTTTCATGATGACGGACAAGTCTATACAACCCCTTAGTATATTGACCAGCACTGATACTTTGATATTTGATATAACTTTCCGCATATGACTTCCAGTACATGATAAAAATGGTGTTTTCGAAAAAAGCCCATTTGTAAGTAGGTCGTGCTCTGGATTCCAACCTTATTTATTGCACCTTTTCCTGACAGCGATGAGCGCCGTGTCAAACCTAAACTGTTGCGGCCAACGAATGTTGTAGAATAAAATTTATCAGAATGATTTCCACTGTTGTTCTGTGTAAGCTTGTTATACAAAAAGGAAGTAAGAATACAGTTTTTTCTTTCCGTTTTTCAGTCATGATACCGAGATAACGTCCCTCTGATGCCTCTATTGAAGTCAGTGTTAATAAAGACGTCGTTATCTGTTTAAATATCTTATTCACGTCACGTAAAAGAAATCTGGTACCGCGGTATAAAACACTCCACACCCTTGAAGTACCATGGTGGTTTGTAAATGGGTCGGTCTTCAAACGGCTTTCTCGATGAGAGGCATTCTTAAGTCTAGCCCGCTCCTCATCAATAACCCGGACCGTTCAATATTCATTGTTCTCCTACAACGTGTTTATTTACCCGTGTCATGAAGGCATTCATCAGTTTTATTTATAATCGGAGTAATACGGTATGGAGATACCAAGTTTGTTTTTCGTTCGTTTTATAAACGCATCCAGCTGCGCCTTGATTGTATTTCGTGATGTATGACTCCGATCTTTTAACATCTACACTAGAGATTTCGTTTAATGTAAAGGCACTGCAGTTTTAAAGTTATTTGGCTCGTAAGTTAAATTATAAAACTTATAATCCAAGTCATTAAAATTTCTGCTCCGCGAAAAAGAGATTTTTTGCAAAAGAAAGAGAACTTTATGAGACTATGATAACCATTCATTTGGCGATGAACATATTTCATTATTAGACACCAACCGAAAACAAAATTTAACACTAGGCTAAAATAAAAGTTGTGAGGATAACCTCTCTGTCAGGTTTTTTGACCGTAAGGATGAAGAATATTCCATCAACGCCTATGTTTCGGCTATTTATAAATCATCTTCAGAGTTACCTATACATACATGGTTACAGTTTACATTGAAAAGGTCCATAATTATTTCGAAACAGGGTAATATTTACATAGAAATTATCAAAATAAATGTGCTACAAGTAACGACAAGGTAAATGACAGCGCCCTGGCACACTATGCCTTCACAATGGGATGCAACATTAATTTTAATGATGTATAAACAATGAAAAAAAAAAAACACCAAAAATAGCAATTTCTTAGAAGCCATTCATAAAGAGTGATATACAAACAATAACTCTTTGAAAATATCTGATGTTTATGATCAACATCACATCTACATATGTATATACATCATTAATATATTTATACATCTTCCTATCTACTTGACGTGCCCCCAATGAAATTTTACATTTGAAAAATTGAGGTACAAACGAGAGACTACTATTTTAGGACATCGACGTCGAATTTAAAGTTGAGGGTCAGAAACGATATAGTGCAGTTTAAAGCCAAATACGCGGAAAAGAAAGGAAAATACTAGGAGGGTCGGCAATGACCGGAGCTGTTAGTCGGCCAATTTATTAGGACGGCCCTATGCATAATGTCTGTATAATATTTTTATAATATAAATATACCATAATTATATTTTTAAGCTCTAAATTAAAAAAGTATCTCAATGATTATTTGCGGAGGACGTAGTTTTAGAAAAATGTTACACCAGACCTCATCTCACAATCTACAGATATCATTAACTAACGATCACCAAACACCAGACACTTGTTATATTATTGTTTTTGTGGATGTACTTAAGTATCTTTTAGAATGTTAATTAATTAATACAATATAATAAAGGAAATAACAATGATATGTCTTTGACAAATTAAAAAATCTTCATATTTAACATAATTATAATTTTTTTCCTGATCGTTTTCCCATTATATGCTGAACCCGGTTTTGAAGAGAGCTTCACATTGTATGGTTATATTAAAATAAATTTATGAAGCTTCTGAATTTTATTTGGAGATAGTGAGATGCGATCTGATGTGACGTAGGTTTTATAAAAACATTTTCTTTATCGTGCCAACGTTTCGAACTTAAATGAGATCGTTTTCAGGGCCTTAGATTTATAAACATTGTATAAATTTTACAAATATATGTAGTATGCGGAAAAAAACAAATAAAAAATAGAAAAACTTAGTTCATACAATGCTAGAAATTTTAAATTCGATCAAAGTAATTGTAAATTTTTTTTCCAGATCCTACATGTATTTGTTAAATTTAAACAATGTTTGTAAATCCCAGGCACTGAAGATGAATGAAGATCGAAACATTAGTACGAAAAAGAAAATGTTTTTCTGGAACCCACGTGACACCAGACCAAATGTGTGTGCGTGTGTAAAAAGACCTAAATTGTCTAAACAATATACACTTTGTTAAATTGGATTTTGCGTTTATTTGCCCATGCGTCATAATGAGATCAGACGAATATTAAATTAAAATATGAAAAAAAATCAAAGGTTTTTTTGAGAACAAAAGTCTTATACAAAACCACAATAACCCCACAATTGAGATAACCCTAAGCAAATCGGTTGTACACGGGCGGACCGGGTACGATTTAATTAAGATAAATCTCTGATGCGCGGACGGTCTATTGAATCACGTCGGGATTTTTTTCCCCATCTTTGGCCCTTGTGTAATAATAACAAAGAACCCCGTATCTCGAAATCTGCGTTTCATGTTGTTCACACGCGTGTTGCGAGAGGCAACCCTCCGCCCGGTCGGTTTCGTGGCGATAAGAGTTTCGAGGAGTGGCTGAGACGCTATCGGCTGAAGTTATTTACAAGATCTCGGAGTACAGTATACGGGAGGATATTAGGAGATACACGCCGTTATACACTTTATTTCGATAACATTATGAAGCCAAAGGCCCCTTTTTCAGAATTCCCACCCCTTCTCACTAGTATCAGACTCAATAACACCGCAAGTAAGACACCCTTCTTTAAAAAGTAAATCGTTCAGACATTCTTTGTGAAAATGTGAAGCTATAATAGCATAAAATATTCTTACTTAATTTAAATTTCTGGTTGGACATACTCCTTAATATTTTAATTGTTATCGTCAGTAACATATAAATCATGTACACAAGAAGTGGTAATTTGTAGAGTATGCGAAAAAAAGAACAGAGGGAGTCAGACTCCCGTAAAATAAAATTGAATCACAGTCACAGAGAAATAGAGAGAAAAGGAGAAAGATATAGAGGGAGAGGGAGAGAGAGTGTGTGAGAGAGAGAAAGAGAAAGAAAGACAGAGAGAGAGAGAGA